>ML801609.1:108170-118626 GCA_009831015.1 Picea engelmannii
ATACGAAAACAGCCTCGGACGCGCAGCAACTTTATGAAGACCTGTGCTGGCGATATCTCGGAGATGGTTTTCCTCCTCATCATCCGAAAATGAAAGCTCCCCTTCCATTTTCTTTGCGACCGCATCCCATGACTTGATATTGTGAATTACTCCAGCCGCATTGGTATCTGAAATAGTATCAATTTCTGGTAGTTCTTCAGTTTTCTTCGAAGCCTTTTTGGGCGCCATAGTTTTTTGCAGCAAGATTCTGAAGTAAACAGGACTGTTGATGTTGAATCAGCTCAGAATAAAGGAAAAGCTCAGTATTGTTTCGGGTATCTGTATCAGAGACGAGTTCAGCTTCACAATGATAAACGTTTCAAAAAATCCTTTCGCGTTTATGACAATATTTCTAAAATCTTTTCATCTATTATGAATTAAATGCAAAGATATTCCTAATAAATGTTTTTATTGCTCGTACCTGATATTTTTTAATATTTTTTTGAATGTATAATAGACACCTGTCGCATACATGTCCTTTATTTATTTATATATTTTAAATATTTTCATCGGAGTTTCGGGACATTTGATGATACGAAAACGAGACGTTGTAAAACCCCGATCGCCGAGAATGCGATATATTAATTCAGTTAATCATTTCATTATTTCAATAAATCAGGATTATCTTTTCAAAGTTTTATTAATTAAAAGCTTTCGGAAATCGGGAAATCGGGAAATCGGGGATCGGGAGATCGGGATTTCTGATGACGTGAAATTTTCCTTCGCGGAATCGCGAATGGCGATTTCCCGATATAATTAACTACCATTAATCATGTTTAGCAATAATTAGTTTATAATCGGACCTTTATTAAGAATTGATTTAGATCGGGGATCGGGAAATCGGGGAAAATGATGTTAAGTTTACTTGTTCATTCGAATAGCGAAAAGCGATTTCCCGATATGATTAACTTAACGGTTAAGACTGATTTTTTTAAATGAGATTTAAGATAATAATGAATTAACAGAGGATTAACGCATCGGGAAATCGGAGGTCGGGAAATCGGGATTTAATGTGTATTGAAATTTGATATTATCAAACCGCGAACTCCGATATCCCGATATGTTTTTATTTTTAGAAAAACTTCGAATTTTATCATTGTGGTTTATTCGAATTATTATTTGAGAAAGTATTTGGAACATTCATAGATTAATTTTCAATCATTCTCTTTCCAGAATAAGCCTCAAGTGTATTTCGAATTTATTAGATCTGAAAAATTTTAATAGTGCAAAGACTCCAGGATACCAAAAATTTGTTCAAAAAACAAAGTTTAAGTTCTGTTTCAACACCTGTCATACCATGCTTCGCTTTTTCTCGAGTTCAGAGTGGGGATCCCAAGGGTGATGTATCCTTTTAAACTAAACCCGGTTTGGATTGGGGAGGAGTCATTTCAGGTGATGGTAAAGGATGTGTGGATGGACCCTAGTCTTCATAATATTATAGGTTCTCAAAGGATATTGGTGGCTAAACTCACTACTTTAAAATTGCGGGTCAAAAGGTAGGCTAAGGAAAAGCACCTTCGGGATATGAGGGAACTAAATAAGATTGAAGAGACTCTTGAAAGTATTTATGAGAAGATGAATCAAGGAAATGTTACTGAAAAACATTGACCAAATAGTATACAACCTTGAAACAGAGAGAAAGGAGTTGTTGCTGGTAGAGGAAGAACAGTGGCGTTAGAAAAGTAGAGTTATATGGATCAAAATAGGTGATAAGAACATGTTGGCATAGGGGCATACCCAGGGTTCAACGCTTAAGAGTGCACCAACAAAACCCTAACCACTAGCCCTTTCACAAACACCTATGAAGCAGATGAAGTTTCACTCGATGTAGAGGCAGGGGTGGTTGCAGGACTCCAGTGTTTGCAACCTTAGCTGGGACATAGATCTGTGATTACAATATTCTATCAAAGCACTTACCAGTTACAGTTCATCAGTATTTAATCAATATATAATTCACAGTTAAAACCCTAATCAAAGAGCATCGCAATATTCACCCATATCTACTATAGACAAGCACTGAGCACATTCACATGGGTTAGATCTAGCACTTATTCATATTATTAAACACAAAACATCA
This sequence comes from Picea engelmannii, assembly GCA_009831015.1. Taxonomy (NCBI): domain Eukaryota; kingdom Viridiplantae; phylum Streptophyta; class Pinopsida; order Pinales; family Pinaceae; genus Picea; species Picea engelmannii. Next base: position 110,287 of record ML801609.1, read on the forward strand.
TCAAATCTATCTATCATTTATCTAGGACAATGCACTAAGCAAGTAAACACATAAATAGATCAATACCTCGCACAAAGCATAACAACGTAGGATATACGTGGTTCACCCCCAGCCTGGGGCTACATCCACCAACTCTTCTTCTCTTTTATTATCTTTTGTCAATCTTCTACATGCATAGAGCCACAAGATCCTACTCCGCATAGGACATGAGTTCTACGTGCACCTCGCCAGATCCTCCTTCCCCAAGTTAGGTTACAACACAAAGCTTCTAATCAATCTCTTATAGTCACTTGCACTTAGCCTTGCAAGTCTCACACAACATGCACAAAGCATGTACAACTATCACCTGCACTTAGCACTTGGTATCACACACTTGTGCACTTGCACTTAGCATCACATACACCCCATACATACATTGCCTAGATTTCTATTTATACATTACAAAATGGGCCTAAACATGGGTAAACCCATGGGATGACATCCCCATACCCGTTGCATAAGCCCAAAACCCAAAAATCCCTAAACAAGGGGCCAAGATCCCATGATCTCCGCTTCGACTTGTGCTCTTCCTTCAAGAGTCTGTCGAAGTCAAAAAATAGGTCAAACATGACCAAGGATCCTCAAAACTTGGTCAAGGACCAACAAAACACAAAGTTCTTTCATCGTTTTGCGAGCTACAGGTGAAACAAAAAATGTATTTGGGAGATTAAAGAAGGCACAGGGGTCTTACTTTTGGGACAGCAAGCTATCAAGGCTGAAGCAGTAAAGTTTTTCAAATATTTGTTTAATGATACTGGATAAAATACTTTTGTAAATCAGATCAATTCAGTTAGAATGTTTCCTAGCATTGTGCGGGAGGAGGAATTAAGACTCTTGGAAAAAACTGTTACAAAGGATGAAATTTTTGAGATTCTAAGGGGCTTTGCAAAGGACAAAAGTCTCAGTCTAGATGGATGGACTGTGGAGTTATTCTTATTCTTCTTCGAGTTGATTGGACAAGATTTATTGGATATGGTGGAATAATATAGAATTAGAGGGGAGGTAATAAGTTTGATTAACTCAACCTTTCTTCCTTTGATTCCCAAAGTAAATAATCCCACAGAATTCAGTGATTTTCGGCCGATAGCCTTATGCAATTTATGTTACAAGATAATAGAAAAAGTGATTGCCAAGAGAATTAGACCAATATTTTCCAGATCTTTATCAAAAGAGTAGTTGGGTTTCCTTAAAGGTAGGAAAATACTTGATGCAATCAGTATGGCTCAAGAATGTTTATATAGTATTAAAAGTAAAAAACTACAAGCTATAATTATGAAACTTGATTTAAAAAAGGCATATGACTATACAAACTGGGATTATCTAAGGTTAATTATGATTCAGAGTGGTTTTGGTATTCCAACTACCAATTGGATTATGGCTTGTGTCTCTTCTACAAATTATGTTGTTATGATTAATGGAGAGCCCACAAACATTTTTAAAATCAACAGAGGACTCAGACAGGGATGCCCAATGTCGCCTCTTCTATTTATTATGGTTATGGAAGGTCTTAGTCTGGCTCTCAAAAAATCAAAATTTGAAGGTACTATCACTGGAATCAAGGTATATAGATTGATTAAAGTTCTTCATATTTTATTTGTAGATGATATTCTAATAATGACCAGAGCGACCCTCACGGAGTCGGAGGTAATACATGATATTCTACAAAACTTCTATTGTGCCTCAAGTCTGGTTATCAATCTTTAGAAGTTTGTCTTACTCCACTCGGGGGTCCATTTGGAAACACTTAGATCTTTAAAGGATATTCTCCTCTTCCCCTATAAATATCTGGCTTTAGGTTTCAAATATCTAGGGCATATGTTAAAACCTGACAGTTATAAAGCAAAAGACTAGTTATGGCTACTTGACAAGTATGAGTCCCAGATAACTCACTGGAGTAATAAGTGGCTATCCCTTGGGCGACGTTATGTTTTGATAAAGGCGGTCTTGGAGAGCCAACTAGTTTATTGGTTGGCCCTTGCGCATATTTTGATTGTTGTCCTTCAAAAAATCAGTAAGATGTGTTTCAATTTTCTCTAGTCAGGAAACAATCACAATTGCAGGTATCATTTAAGTATTTGGCACTCTATTGCAAGACCTAAAAAATTTGGAGGCTGGGGCCTCCAAAATATATTCATTTTCTATAGAGCTTTGGCCTCAAACACATTGTGGAGAGCTCTGATGAAACATGAAATTTGGCAAAGTGTTCTCAAGGATAAGTACTTTCTGCATGTATCAGTTTTAACTTGGCTCTGATCGGCAGAACTAGTTCATCCTTTTGGATCTCATATGTGGAAAACTCTTCGAAATACATTGCCAATTATTCTTCATTGGATGGCTTGAAAACTGGGCTCTGGTCACTCAATTTTAGTCGGAAAGGATGTGATTTTAGGCCTGGGACAAGATGTCATACTGTCAAGGGATTTGGTGATCTATCTTAATCAAAAGGAAATTCATATTTTATATCAAGCAAGCAGGTTGGGGATTTGGAGCGCGGAAGGTACTAGATGGATTAGTAGTGTTGAGTTGGGGCTGGAAGAGCCTCTAGCTAAGAAATGGGATCGCTACAGGCAGTCTTTGATTGATTATGGGATTTCTTTAGTTGATAAATAGAATGAGTTTATTTGGATGGGAGGTGATAAGTCTAGATATATATATCTGTCAAGAATTTTTACGAAGCTTGATCAAAAAATATGTGGAATTACAATCTCAGTGGATGGAGGATAAAACTTTGGAAGTGGGATTGTCCTCTAAAGATAAAGATTTTTTTATGGCTTATAGCAGAAAAAAAAAATTATACTGGAAAAATCTGCAAAAGCAAGGATGGAAGGGGCCAAGCTTATGTATCTTATGCAAAAATAAAAGAGAATATACAAACCATCTTTTTGTAAACTGCTCCTTCACTCTGTCATTTTGGGAGGAAATAAAAAAGGCTTTGAACCTTGATTATGGATGGAATGGAAATATGGTGATAGAATCTTTCTAAAACTGGGCTATTCATAATTCTAATATGATTTGTCTTTCAGCATACATCTGTTGGTTTATTTGGATAGACAAGAATAAGTCTATCTTTGAAGAAATGTCGCCTTCAGTGCAAAGAATTGTTTATCTAGCAAGGAGTGTTATGGGTGTAACAAAGAATTCACTTCAAGATAGTATTCCTCAGTATACTGATTATACCTATCCTGTAGATAAAACTCTTGCTTGGTTTGATGGGGTTGCACAACAAAATGGTCTTCTAAGTGGAGTTGGTGGTGTCATAAAGTTTGACGATTTTAGAGAATACAAATGGATACTAAACTCTGGGAATGGAACAAATATCAGAGCTGAACTTATGGGAGAATGGGCTACTATAACTCTTGCATTTAGACTAACAGTATCTGATTTACATGTTTTGGGGGACTCCAAGATAGTCATTGATTGTCTCAATAGGAAAGGTGTACTAAGGGTGGCAAATATGGATGCGTGGAAGGAAAGAATAGAAGAAATATGTCCACTTTTCAGATCTATTTCCTTTGCGCACATATACAGGGAAGCGAACAAACGAGCGGATCGTCTATCAAAGAAGGCTCTCCATAGCTGTCGAGGGAGAATTTCATACAACCTTTGGGTGGATGGACATCAGGGCCCAATACAGTTCATAAATCTGTAGTTTTTTCCTAGTTGTCTTCTTCATCTCTGTGCTTTTTTGGAGGCAAGCTTTAGTATAATATCAATTTTCACCTCTTTGATAGAGGATCTTTTTTGAAGGACTTATAGACTATTTTTTTTCTTGGATGAAGATTAAAGGATAGCCAGCGATTGGTCTTTTGAATTACTCATTTATGGAGTATACTTCTATTTTATTGACTAGCCAGAGTGGACTTTATACCACATCAGCGAAGAAATATTTTATGTAAAAATATTATATTATTAGCAATATAATGTGCAATTTTCACTTGGAAAAAAGATTTAAATGTGAATAATATCCTCTCACTAAAATTTAAGCCTACTCCAAAGATTATGTTGAAATCTTTGAATAATAAAAAAATGCATCAACATTAATCTATTTCACTTGTCATTTTAAAACTAAAATAAGAAAGATGAAATAAAAAACCAAAACCGTATGAAAGTGGGAACATAAAAAAAAAATGAAAACCAAAACATGCGAGTGGGAACCCAAAAAAATTGTGACATAATTGGAAAACAAATTCCACAAGTCACTGTCACATATTCAAGCTTTAAATGTGAATAATACCCTCCCTATAAAAATTATTATGTATCTCTATTTTTTTAGTAACACATACAATAAAGTCCAGATAAAAGGGATCAGGAATTTGGCAGCCGATTACAATCGAAACTGATGTTTAGAAAACTATGATATTAAGGTTTAATGGGTCAACATTGTTGGGAAATGAGTGTCTCGACGAACCATGAAAGTAATATTAATATATATATATATATATATATAGTTGGCAGAGAAGTGCATGGGATCAAATAGATTAAAGGGGATAGAGTCAAGGCACCTTCAACCATTCTCATTACTCAAGAAGTTATTTCAATTTGGTCGATGTTGAAATTGAATGTCAACCTAAACGATGGAATTCAAACACAAGGGTTTGGAATAAATACAAAGACAATTTAGTTATTTATACGTTTATATATAAATAATTATAGTATATCATAATAATTCAGGTGGTCAATAAGAAATAATTCAGGTAGATCATAATCATTAATAGAAGACTGGGTGACTGATTCACTTACAACATTTAAATCTTACGAATAGTATAATAAAAATATAACCTACAAACAATCTCATAACGTTCATTAGACCAACAATACACACTACTCAGGTATTGAGTGATGCCATGCACTGAGAACAATTTATGCCGAAATTTATGTTACGCTTTAGATAAAAGAAAAGTTCCAATAATTAGATAGGGTCTCACGGCCACGTTTCCAGTATTGTTTTATTGTAACATCAATTTTCACACAATCTATTTGTTACCCGAATATCGAAACCTATTATTTTGATTGTTTATTAGATAGGGTCTCATGGCCACGTTTCTAGTATTGTTTTATTCTAACACCATTTTTCACACAATATATTTGTTATCCGAATATCCAAACCTATTATTTTGATTGTTTATTAGGGGTCCCATGGCCACGCTTTCAGTATTGTTTTATTGTATCATCAATTTTCACACGAATATCGAAACCTATTATTTTGATTGTTTAAAATGCTCCATGGGTTAAAAGAAAAAAACTAATATTTTTGTTATTTAAAATACTACAACAGTGTTGGGAGATGAGTGTCCCTAAGCAGATCGAGGGAGATGAGTGTCCTAGGAAGGTTGATATAGTTTATCGAATATATTAAAGGGGATAGATTCAAGGCACATTCAACCCTTCTTGTTATTGAAAAATCTATTTCAATCTAGCCGATCATAAAATTGAATATCAACATGAACGATGGAATTCAAGCCGAAGGGTTTGGAATGAACTCGGAGGAAATTTCGACTTGTTAGGGCAACCAAATACTGATCTTGAATTTATTCTTGAATTCAAGCTCGGTATTTGGTTTCCCTAACAACGTTAGGGAATCAGTGCATGTCTCAATTTCGATGACAATTTCTATGACAAAGAACGCTTGTGCCTTTTCAGTCTAGTTTAAACTACAACTACATATTTGAATTCATAAATGAAACTAAAATATTTTCTCGCCTATTTCAGTTGCCGATTGATGCTACTTTTTCCTTCGTCCAAGTGCGTGATTAATTATTCTCCACTATACTATGCTTCCTTCATCCGATGATGCCTTCGTTCACTGCATGTCCACTTCTCTGGTTAGATATGAAAGGGAAATAAATTTGAAAGGGATTGTTTACATAAATCTGAAACCAAAAAGGTTGGGGAGTGCTAAAGGAAAAACCAGCATGCATACTGAGCAAGCGGGGCACAGCTAGTAGGCACAGACTTGTAGGAAGTAAAAACGCCTCATTATTTTTCCCCATTAATTTAATATCCTATATTGCAATTGACATCTAGTAAGGGCTAGATGACACCGCAAATTCTCTAGAAAGTAAAAACGTCTCATTAATTTCCTCGTGAAATTGAAAGTTGGAAAGGGCTCCACGAATTTAATTTAAAACACCCCATTAACACCCCATTAATTTAATAACCTATTGTACAATTGACATCTGGTAAAGGTTGCACGACACTGCAACACTGGTAAGGGATGGTTCCACTTACCCAATGCATCCCACTCACCATACAACTGACATATGGTAAGGGAAGAGGGATTGAAGCCAATAAAAAAACATAAGTACAATAAAAAAACTAAATCACAGTAAAAAAACTAAATCACATAAAAACCAAAGCAGGGTAAAAAACATAAACACAATAAAATACCTAAATCACCTTAATCACCCAATTTAATGATGATCGGACATGTTTTGTCATGCATGAAACTTAATGTTTCAAATCTCATCCTTTCATTTAATGTGTCGGCGAAGAATATTCTAAGAAAATGAAATCATGGCCATTAAAAGCCCATTTGTGATTAAAAGGCCATTAAATATGGCCATTTCCAATAGGTGCATGCCTGTCGGTGTAAATATAATTTGAACATTATAAAATTAAAATGAAGACTTCACTAACAATTAACAATTAGGTTACCTGATTATAATAATAACTGATCTGGATTTATGAGTGGAACAAAATGAATAACAAACTAAATACAATAAAACATAGATAACAACATATATCTAGTGAATAATAACTTCTATTGAATAAATGAAATAGGTTGAAACTGTAAAACTGCAGAACTGAAACAACTTGCTCGAATGGTGGTAGTTATCTCTAAGAAGAGATGTGGTTGCTATGTGGTATGTCTGAGAAGAATGATTACAATGAGGCTCCAAAGGCCTTTTTAACATTACTCATGAATGTCAAAACCATGGACATCCAAAAACCTAATCCTAGGAGATGAAACGCCAAAAGTTATGTGAACCCCTATAGGTAAGTTGGTACCTCAACTTCTCAGTGTAGTAAATTTTGCATATGACCTCCATTTTAGGCACGTGATAGCCCGTTGGAAAGGTATTTCAGAGATATACAATTATTCCATCAAACTCTAACTCTGTTTATAGTTTGACTATGGCATGCCAAAAAAAACTGTTTCGGGCCCTAAAACGGCCCTGGAAGTACAAAAAGATGTGCTGACATGAAAACTTTCAAAATAAGCTAGTTGGATTAGGTGGGTGGCCACCAGTCTCCACCTGGAAGATGTGTAGGGCCTCAGACAACTCCAGAAGTGTAGAAACCATAATTACAAAGAAGTACAGAAGAACATGTTGAAATAAAAACTAACAAAAGGAGCTAGTTGGAATAGGTGGGTGGCCACCAATATCCACCTGGATCAATCCTCCCCCCTTAGGAAGAAATGTTCTCCATTGTGCTGAGTTCCCCCATCAGGTGAGGAAACTTCTGTCGAATTTGGCCCTAGGTGAGCCACTTTCCTTGGTGTAGGAGTTGCCCTGCCTTGACAACTTGATAAAGTTGGATCCTCTGTTGGCGAGTGCCCTTGACCTATGTGTCCACTATCTGATCTGTGGATTCTTGTTCCATGTAGTCAGGGTTGAGATCTATTGGTGTCATTTGTTCTTCGATCTCTGAGGTGTCCAATAATGGTGGTAAATATGGCCGAAGGAGGTCCACATTGAACACTGGGTGCAAGCCAAGGAAAGGTGTACTGTTGAGCTCAAAAGAATTGCTACCAACATCCTTGGTGATACTATAAGGCCCATAACGAAGTGTTGATTAAGGTTGGTTGTCATTGATGTCAACCCTTGAAGAAAGACCCATAGCACAAATCTTTGGGTAATGGACCCAACATTGTTTAATGTAAATATGACTCATTATTTTTTTGTCATTGTTGATAAGAAGTAAATATGGATGAACTCCAAAGTGGTCCCCTTATGGTGAAAGCCCTCACGGGAAGACGCTTTGTGGAGTAAGAGAACCCATGCTTAATTGTGGAATAATGAGATGAAGAAAACTGAATTTGTCAGGGAAAATATCCTAGATGGATAGTACTTTTCATGTCATTTCCGTTAGTATGTGGAACGTCACATAATTCCTCACAGTTAGAGAGTTATGGCCATGAGAAGTTGGAGACCCCAGGTTTGGGTAATGGACCCAAGTTTGTTTGATGGGTAACGGTATGAGTTATGATATATTTTCAAATAATAATATTTTATATGGATAGTACATGTCATGCCATTTTTGGTGGTATGTAGAACATCACATAACTCCTCACGGTTT
>ML801609.1:134101-167748 GCA_009831015.1 Picea engelmannii
TACCACACATAAATACTTTTTACTTCTCCATATGAGGGAGATGTGTAATTATTTCAATAATCAACATGAAGTTACACATGTCATTTAAAAAAATTTAACAATTAAATTTAACGGGTGGCATTTAAAAAATATTTTAACATCTACCTTAAATAAAATAATTTTATATCCATCTCAAGGAATTTGATACCTCTTAGAGCATGATAAACCCTAAGTTAAGGATAAACCCGAAGTAAATCTACGTTCAACGATAATACTCTAAAGCTATACATATGTGTGATTATTCCCAAAAAACAAAAAAGAGTCACTGCAACAATGATGCAACGATGGTTACATGTGTTTCACCATCGTCTGAATATAGTGTTACCATAGTCTAATACATGTACCTTTACCTTTTCATCAATGAGTGAGTGTATTGCATGAATATATGTAATGTTAAACCAGAAGTTGTATCCACTCTTTTTTTCCATCCACATTTTTTTTTATTCTGCCCATCCACTTTTTTTCCATAAAACGGGTGGCATCCACTTTTTTTATTTTTCCCTTCACACTACGTAAATGAAAAGTAAAGTGAATGTATTATTAATCCCAGTGTCTTTTACTTTTTATTACAAAGATAAAAAGTAATAAGTGGGAATAATATCAATCGAGGCAATCAAATGAGGGAATATCAATCAACAAAATTAAAGGTAAGGAGTGATTACGATTAATCCACATCAAAACTGACTACTATCAATCCATGTAATCAAAGTGATAATCAATGATAGTTGATTGAAAATAAATTTCACAGAATTGTAATTTGATTTCTATTTACACAGCTCTATGTACCCACACTCAAATTAGTGTCGTTTACATATATTTTGGACGGATAAGTGTAAAATATTGCAAGACGAATATGTGTATTCAACAAGATCATTAAAATTCTATCAAAGTAATAATTCATGAACTTATTTCTGCTCTTATTAGTCCATGCCAAAGGCATAGAGGGACTATAGAAATCGATAATTCATTGACTTCATATTAGATTTTCCTTTGACTAAAAATATTTGCATAATCTCTATTGCTGGAACTAGAGAACTAAAAACATCGATTTGTATATAATAAAATATACCATATATGTCATGATCTGATTGGATAACAAATTGGAGGTCTTATTGCCAACTTCTCTATTCCCAATGTTTTATATGTGAGCATATACAAAGTTTTTGATCATCTACGGTCTTTCTGAATTTTTATTATTTTTATTAAAATGTTTAGATATCCAAAGTTTTGAGCATAGAGAGTCAGTTTTTTATTAGTTGAATTCATATTAGTTTGTCCTTTGACTAAATGTTTTTTTGCATAGTCTCTATTGTTCGAACTATTGTTATTTTTATAACTATTTTTTTTGTTGTTATTATTTTATATTATTATAAAATAATATAATAATTATTTTGTGTACGCAACAGACCTGCCACACTGCATTCTTTCTTAAATGTTTACACAGCACGAGGCCCTTCGACAGTCCTGACAGACTTAAATGTTTACCTAACAGGCCTCACATCCTTAAATGTTTACTTAACAGGCCTGTTACAATACATTTTCCTCCGATTTTTTTTATACAATGTTCTTTGCAGTGAATATGGGCAATATTGTTCTTCAACAACATTACTGGTTCATCGGTTGATGCTTGCTCGTTGCTTGTTCACTAGTTTCTTGTTTTCCTATTGTTGTTGCTTTTGTTTTCCTGTTGGTCTTGTTGCAGTTTGCACACTTGGAATTCTGCAACCATGATTGGAACTATGCTTTTGTCGTTCCCCATTGATGGGTGGGTTTCGGTGCCATGTCTATCTTCCTATTTGTTGTTTGTTATTTCCAATTTGCAAGTGAAAAATTTCAATACTGGAGATGCCTGAGTCAAAATCCTCTTGCAGAACATATTTGTATGTGAGGAGAAAATACAATTTCTTTTTTTTATATGTCACTATGGTTGCGATGGAGGTATATTCTGTGTCGAACATTGGCATTCAGGAACGAGACGAAGACAACATTACAATCCTACTTCTCTGGTTGTAGTAGTCACATTCAAAGATGGGCTGCAAGAGGATTTTGATCACTCCCATTATTGAAAATTCTTACTTGCAAACTAGAAAAAAACAAACAACGAATAGGGATGCAACCATGGAACTGAAACTTACCCGTGAATGGGGAACGACAGAAGCGCAGTTCCAATTGCGGATGAAAAATTCCAACCGTGAAAACTGCAACTTTCTTAAATGTTTACAAAGTGGGAGACCTTTGGACGGTCCTCACATCCTTAAATGTTTACCTAACATGCCTCACAGCCTGAAATGTTTGCTTAACAAGTGTGTTACAATACATTTTCCTCTGATTTTTTGATACAATCTTGTCTGCGATTAATTTGGCCAACATTGTTCTTCACCGGCATTCCTCGTTGATTGGTTGATGCGTGTTCATTGGTTCAATGGATGTTGCTTATTGTTGTTTGATTCAACTTTGCAGATTTGAGGTCATGCAGCTACAATTGGGCCTTTTGGTACTTTTTCACTGGTTTGTTGTTTACTTCTTGCTCTTGTTTTCTTCAACTTTGCAAGGTTGGGGTCATGCATCCACAGTTGGACCTGTTGTTTCAATTTGCAAGCCAATGGTTGTTCTTCTATTCTTCCTCATTCACTGGTGGGTCTCAGTGTCACCGTTGCATTCATGCATTACTTAACATGCCTGTTACAATAAATTTTCGTCCCATTTTTTTTTTATATACAATGTTGTCTGCAGTGAATATGGGCAATATTGTTCTTCAACAACATTATTGGTTCACTAGTTGATGCTTGCTCATTGCTTGTTCACTGGTTTCTTGTTTTCCTATTGTTGTTACTCTTGTTTGCATGTTTCTCTTGTTTTAGTTTGAACGCTTGGGATTCTGCAATCGTGATTGGAACTATGCTTCTATCGTTCCCCATTGATGGGTGGGTTTTTTTGCTATGTTTACCTTCATATTCATTGTTTGTTGTTTTCTATTTCCAGTTTTCAAGTGAAAAATTTCAATACTGGAGATGCCTAAGTCAAAATCCTGTTGCAGAACATGTTTGTATGTGAGGAGAAAATTTGATTTCCTTTTTTATATGTCGATGTGGGTGTGATGGAGGTGGGTTCTGTATCGAACATTGGCATTCAGAAACAAGACAAATACAACATTACAATCATGTTTCTCTGGTCGTAGTAGTCACATACAAAGATGTTCTGCAAGTGGATTTTGATCACTCCCAGTATTGAAAATTCTTACTTTCAAAATGGAAAAAAAATAAACAACGAATAGGGATGCAACCATGGTAGTGAAACTTACCCGTGAATGGGGAGCGACAGAAGCACAGTACCAATTGTGGATGTAGAATGCCAATCGTGAAAACTACAAATTTATTAAATGTTTACATAGTGGGAGGGCTTTGCATGGTCCTCACATCCTTAAATGTTTACCTGACAAGCCTCACAGCCTTAAATGTTTTCTTAGCAGGCGTGTTACAATATATTTTCCTCCGATTTTTTTATACAATCTTGTCTGCAGTGAATTTGGGAAATATTGTTCTTCACCGGAATTCCTGGTTGACTGGTTGATGCTTGCTCATTGGTTCGTTGGATGTTGCTTATTGTTGTTTGATTCAAATTTGTAGAGTTGAGTTCCTACAACTGCAGTTGGGCCTCTTGGTACTTGTTCACTGGTTTGTTGTTTGTTGCTTGCTCTTGTTTTCTCCAACTTTGCAAAGTTTGGGTCCCGCATCCGTAGTTGGACGTGTTGTTGCAGTTTGCATACCAGGGTTTTCACTTCTGTCCTTTCTCATTCACCGGTGAGTTTCAGTGTCATGGTTGCATTCCTGTTCATTGGTTGTTGTTTTCTATTTCCATTTTTCAAGTAAGAATTTTCAATACTAGGAATGCCTGAGCCAAAATCCTCTTGCAGAACATTTTCTTATGTGACTACTATGACCAAAGAAACAAGAGTGTGATGTTGTCTTGGTGTTTTTTTTTAAGGTCGTTGTTCGCTAGATATCCCACCTCTGTCACAGCCATAGTGACATGGAAAAGGTTGACAAATCTATGACAAGTGAATTTAGAATAATACGCAAAGAACATGAAATAAATCATATTGATACTATGCAAATGATACATGCACTTGGAAATACCTTGCTTAATATTCAACATATCTATGCTCAACAAACAATCGACGTTGCACTTTCCCTAACCCCGAACTATGGTTCAAGGAAATGTGTCTTCACAAACACAGCTCCACTTGAGAAACACAAATTGGAACATGGTTTTACAATTGGGCCACCAAAAATACTATTAGAATAAAATAATATGAAAAATGTTGCAATAGATATAAACAACATCTCTTTGGAATTGAACCAGAGTTTCTCGAGATCCAACTATATTTCATAGATGAGAATGTTTTTCCCAAAGTTAATGTGTTTCTATGGCTTTATAATTATGAAACTAAGTGTTGTTGTGTGAGGGATAAAGTTCTTATCTCCCTTTATTTTTCCTCTTCTATACTTACCCGTTTTTCCCTTTTCTTCTTCCCCTCTATTATCCATTTCTGGTTCTATACTTAGTTGCGTTTCTATGCTCGTGGGTTCATGGGGTGGAAAACTGACAAATACTCATCTCCATATATATATTCAGATCACGATTCTGACCGACCTCTGTTTGTTTTCATACTTACCCAATTTTATGATCATGGGTTCGTGAATAGGCACTATCGAACTCTAGTGTCTCGTGTTCGGGGTATACATATTGCACCAAAAACTTCGGTGATCTACAATTCAACCCTGGACTCCTCAAAATCACAAGATTGAATCTACCTACAATGATTCTGTTTGACCGACCCGCCTTTCCATACTTAGTCGAGTCTTCAAAGTTTCGCGGGTTCATGGACTCTCAGGTTCACAAAAGTTTGAAATCATTTTTCACTCCCCTCCATCCCCGCCACCTTTCACCCTTCCCAATGCACATTAATTATGCTTTTACTAGTGACAAATAACTAGACAAGTTCGAAAATATTGGCATTAATAAGAGGAAATCTTGAGGACATATCCCATTAAAACGCATTAACGAGCGAATATTATGGGATCTCATGATTTTTTGTGTCCATCTTGAATTGGAAAAAATTGTTGGTTATTTTAGTTTTTTTAAGGCATCATCATAGTAAGAGTGCAATATTGTGCTACCCCACTATCATCCACAAAGGTGTTGACGTCATGTCCCTCTTTAATACTGTGCATATATTACAGGTTGTCATATTTGAGAATATGCTTGCATATGGAAATTTTAACTCATATGTTATTAGTAACAACTCACCACACATATTTGAAAATATTGGAATTAATAGGCGAAAAGGTCGAGGACTTCTCCCATTAAAACTCATTAAACCAAGATTTACGAAATATTATACTATCATCCTCCAATGGTCATTTTAAATACTTATACCCATTTCCCTCTATCATCGAAAACTTGGTCTTTAAGGTGCCTTCCTTGTAATGTTCTTGGTCATCCACATGTGAGACAAATTAGAGATGCCATTCAGGCCCAATTGAAAGACAAGGGAATGGTTTTATGTGACGTCAGCTTTGAGCGAAAAAAATTGTGTTAGCCAATAGAAACTCTGACACAAAAAATTCAAGTATCTTATGATTGGTATTCTTCATGTATTCGATCCTTTGGTTGTGTTAGCATCGGATGTCACTCCTGGATTGCTTGCAGGAGCAGAGCCTGACACCCATCAGTTTAATGTCAGGATTTATTTATAAGGGGATGATCAAATGGAGGTAAAGACTCAGGGGAATATCACTCTAACTCAGGGACTGGGTCTAGCATGTAAGGAACAAAGGAGGTCTTGATCTAACTTCAGCCAATGGGTTGATTAAAAGATGAGCAGGTCGAAGACTTGGTAAGGAAGGTGAACAAACAACTTTAGGCAACAGGCTTCCAGCGGTTTGCAGAATAAAGACTCTGAATGCAAGATCCTCTTGGTTCAGGGTCTCAAGAAACTGAAAAGGGGACTTGACTGGATCCTCCAATTCCAAGTCACTCAGCGCTGGGAAAATCACAAGAACTTATTAGAGACAACGTAATTGCTACAGTGATCCAATCCAACATCATCCTATCACATCTACAACTCAACTGGATCCTCCAATTCCGAGCTGTTCTAACACAGTATAACAAATACGTAAAAGAAGATGGCATTCATAAGGCAAGAAGTCTCAAAAGTCCATACATAACCAGAGTATCAGTGCTTCATTAAAGATTTACAACCGGGAGCTCTGCTCAACCATCGATCCATACAAAAATGGTGAAAACGCCTACATATACTCAAAACAACAACAACAACAAAATCGAGACGTTGCATTAAAAACTTTGCGTCTGCATGGCTTCTGACAATTTGCAGCTGCAATCTATGAATGATCGTGTACCTATGGCAGATGCAATCGAACTCCTGACAGTTCCATGGGCAAATCGACGTGCCTTTAATTTGTCGCCGGACTTTCCCATTATGGCGGAGGCAATGTCTAACCACCACCAACTACCTCAATAACTACTTCATTGGGATTGAGGATGGCCCGGCCAACTCATCACCTTTGGGAGATGGAAGACCATTCGCGCTGCCACCTGGATTAGCTGAATGGCCTGATGAATAGGTGTGGAGGCCAGCACGAAGGATGGGGCGCATAACGGGAGTGGTGGCGCCAAAACTATGAGGGTGAGATATGAAGTGATGAGGTGTGAGAGAGGTTACAGGGGAAGACACATGGCGGAAGGAAATAAGCGGAGGGGGCAAGAGATTGAGATATAATGGGCATGTTAAGGATGACATGTGAAGTGAGAGGGACACATGGCGGGTGGTGAGTGGACGATGAGATGGGGGGGAGGGACCACATGGACCAAAAAAGGGGAGGTGGATAGATGTCAGAGGATGAGGAAGGACTAAAGGGAGCGAGCCTCATCGCACGGCCAGGAGGAGAACAGATGGCACAAAAGATTACACGACAGGGAAGGGGCCCACGTTGGTTAAACGCAGAAGGACAGAGGATGCCCGGGTTGCCTGTGCGTCGTTGATTCGGGTGCTCAAATTGCAGTCGTCGGAGAGATGTGTCCTGGATTCTGGACCCTCCCCCTCCACTTAAAGGTATAAAGGAGGGGGGGGGGGGGNGGGTCCGGAATCACCTTGAGCATCATTGATCTGGGTGCTCCAATCATAGCTGTTGAAGAGATGTGCCTTCGATTCCGGACCCCCCCTTCCGCTTAAAGGTAGAAAGGCAGGGGGGCTTCGGAATCCTATGTGCACCGTTGATTCGGGAGAGTGAATCTCTGTCGTCCAAACTTGATTTCCATTTAAAAATAGATGCATTTGCATCCCAAACTTAGGGTAAGTGGGTTTTTAACCCATTCCTTCGCAATTTACCCCTCTTTACAATAAATGTCGCTAACATTTGGCTCCATGGGGGATAGAGTCGTCCCTGTGATGCTCTAAGGACTCTTTTGCAGATTCAGTGCCTTGTTGTTGGGCTATGGAGTCATTTATTAACCCGAAAACAAAAACAATATTTACAAAAACAAAAGAGCCGACTGCGGCTTACAAAAAACATTTTTTCAAGAAATACCCATTTACTGGGCCACTAAAAACTTCTTTGCCTTCCAAATCCTGCAACCTGAAAGTGTTGTTCGAGAATACTTCAAGGATCTTGAAAGGCCCAAACCAGAGGGCATCAAACTTACTGTGCTTTCCCTTTTCCTGTCTAGGTGCATCCCATTTGAGCACTAGATCACCCTGCTCGAATTCTTTCTTTTTGCTCTTCCCGTCAAAAGCTTGCTTGATCTTCTGCTGATGATTGTAAGCCCTGTTCATGACCTGCTCTCTAATCTGCTGCACCTCCACCATCTGATGAATCCTTCTGACCATATTGTCAAGCTCTCCCTCGAGGTCCTGGAGGAATTTTGCCACAGATAAGGCGAGCTGAGTAGGGAAAACGGCCTCTGCTCCGTAAACAAGTTGGAAGGGTGAGATGCCTAGGGACTTCTTCATTGTCACTCGATCAGCCCATAGAGAAAATTTGAGCTTTGAATCCCAGGCCCTTTTATTGTCTTCCAATAATTTCTTAATGAGCTTGATCAGACTTTTATTGGAAGATTCTGCCAGTCCATTTCCTTGAGGATAATAGGGAGTAGAGTGAATCAGTGAAATCTCAAACTGTCCACAGAACTTGACCAGAGGCTCAGACCTGAAGGGGGCGGTGTTGTCAGTGACAATTCTGCTAGGGCAGCCAAATCTGGCTATGATATCCTCCAGGAAGCTGATAATTACTTTGTGAGAAGTTCTCCTGGTGGGGATAGCTTCTATCCATTTGGTGAAATAATCTGTCGCAGTCAGGATCCACTTGTGCTGGCCACTTGAGGGAGGATGAATTTCTCCAATGGAGTCCAATCCCCACTGATGAAAGGGTGATGAAACTACTACAGGATTCAATGGCAGAGATTTGAGCTGCTGCTTTCCTGAGAACTTCTGGCATTTGATGCAAGATCTGATTTCTCTGCAGACATCAGGGAACAAAGTGGGCCAGTAATACCCTACCCAGAGGATCTTGTGAGTTGTGGTCTTCCAGAAATGATGACCCCCACAAAGGCCATTGTGGAAATCAATTGTAACCTGTTGAGCTTCTTGTGGGTCCAGTCACCTTAAAAATACCCCTAAAGGGTCTTTCCAGTACAAGGTTTGGTCAATGAGGCAATATCTGACCACCTTGAGCTTTAGAGCTCTTGCCTTGCTTTTTCCCATTCCATCAGGAGGCTTCAACTCTTGAAGGAAATACAAGATATCCTTGTACCAGGGGCATGTTGCTAGGGATAAGGCATTCTAAGAATTTTTGCTGGATGATTCGACTTGCGGATTTTCTGAACAGGCGTTGATGAAACTAATCCCCAAAGTTTTGCAATTGGATTCAGCTAGCAGTTTGGCTAAACCCTGCCCCTTTATCAACTTGGTGGGATTAATCTCCAGATCAAACTCTAGGATCTTGGCAATCCACTTACCTCTTCTTCTGTCTATGTCAGGTTGTATCAGAATGTCCTTCACAGAGGCCGAAGGAACGTATGCAGTGATCCTTGGGTGCAAGACATAGACTCTGAAAGCTTTGAGAGCTTTCACTGAGGCATAGGCCTACTTCTCCATGATCTCGTACTAGAGTTATTCATCTCTCAATGCCTTGTTGTAGAAGGCAATAGGTTGCTCTTTCCCTTGATCATTTTTCTGCAACAAGACCACTGCTACTGTATCACAATAAGCAAAAGAAAAAATCAGGAAATCTTTAGAATAATCAGGACTGATTAGAATAGGTACCTCAGTCAACGCCCTTTTTATTTGGACAAAATATTCCCTGGGTTCAGTGGTCCATTTGACTTCATTTCCCTTCCTAAGCATGGCTGTGATGCATTTCACCAATTCAGCAAAATTTGAGACGAATCTCCTCAGAAAATTTATCTTCCCCAAAAAGGCCTGAACTTCCTTCTTAGATCTGGGAAGTGACAGGGTCTGAATTGCTTCTACCCTGCTAGGATCAATCTTCACTCCCTCTACTGATACTATGTGGCCTAATAACTTCCCCTCCTTCATAGCAAACAAATATTTCTTGGGGTTCAGGGATAGGCCAAACCTACGACACTTCAAGAAAACTTTCTTCAAGTGGCAGCAATGCTCCTTATCTGTCCTGGAGAAGACCGTGATGTCGTCTAGATAAATTACCACAAACTGGTCCTTCTCTCCGATGAATGCTATGTCCATGGCTCGCTGAAATGTTGCTCCTGCATTCATCAATCCGAAAGGCATTTTAGCATACATGAATGTGCCCCAAGGGGTGGTGAAGGTTGTCTTTTCTCTGTCTTCAGGCATGACTGATATCTGATTATAACTCAAAAAACCGTTGATCATGGAAATCCTAGATGCACCAGTTACCCTCTGCAATATGTCTTCCATGTTGGGCAGGGGATAATTATCTTTCTTTGAGCTCCTGTTCAGGTTCCTGAAGTCGACACAAAGCCTGATCTCTCTGCTTTTCTTTCTTATCGGGACCAAATTGGCCACCCATTCAGAATATCTTAAGGGGACGATGATGTGGGCCTCTAACAGCTTCTTCACTTCTTTCTCCATGACAGGCAGCAACAAGGGATTTATCTGTCTTAGCTTCTGCTTGAATGGCTTAGCCTCTTCTTTCAGTGGGATCTTGTGCTCAATGACAGATGTGTCATACGTCTTTAGGTCTTCGTAGGACCATGCAAACACATCAACAAACTCTCTCAGCAACTCAGTATATTCAGCCCTTTGTTCCTTGGTCAAACTCCTTGACAACCTGACAAACTTAAGCTCCTCCGGGGTGCCAACGTTGCACTCAGTTGTGTCAGCATCATCACCTGAAACTCTACCCTTTACTGCCACATCATTCCCATCAAACAATCTCTCTAATGGGACTAGTCCCCTCGGAATGTGATTGCTAGGCAGCTGAATAATGTCATGCTTTGCTATTTTACTCAGCAACTTACCCCCATCAAACCCTTCCTCAGAGACAGAATCTTGGTCGATATGCATCTCTGAAAATTCTTCGATAGTCTCCAAGAACTTTTTGATCTCGAGATCATCCTCAAACACCTTCCAATGTTTGACATTGTCAGGTATGGAGGGCCTGTATTTTACTTCTACATCATACCTAAATTTGGGCGGCAAGGGTACTTTGAAATTGCTTGCTGATGTAGCCAAGGAATCTGCCACTGTGTTCTCCTCTCTTGGGATGAAGGAAATGTTAAACGCTGAGAAGAAACTATCAATTAGGTCCCATACCTCATTTATGTAACTCCTGAGTCGAGGATGCTTGGCCTGATAAGCTCTTCTGATCTGCTGGACTACCAACTCGGCATCTCTGAACATTGTTATTTTCTGAATTCCCATTTCCCTTGCGGCTCTTAATCCTAGGATAAGAGCTTCATACTCTGCCACATTGTTGGTAGCTTCGAATTCTAATTTGTATGACAGAGATGTGGTTTCCTGAGCAGGTGACACAAAAACCACCCCAGCTCCAGCGCCTTCTCGGGAACAGGCTCCATCAAAAAACATTTTCCAAATTGGGGTGATGGAGGGAGGAAATTCATGGGAAGTAGTGGGATTCTTTCTGAGATTCAGAGGAGACTCGGGGGCATGGGTGAGCTGTAGTAAACTGGAGCCTAAATCAGTGTCCAAGGCAAAGATGGGATGATTGGTAGGGTTGGCTTCATCACTGATTATGTAGGCCAGTTGGGCTTCCCTGTATAGTCTTCTATGCTCTCCTCCAAACACTGGGATAGTAGCATATGTGAGGTCCATTTGCAAGGTTCCTCCCAGTCTTTTTATCCAAGATCTTGATAACAACATACCAAACTTGGGGGGAACATCGACCACTACAATATCCATGACCACACTTTTCATGGGTAGTTGAAACAAGGTCACAATCAGGTCCTTAATAACTCCAAGACACTGAACTCTCCTGGAGTCAAAGGAACAGAGGTCGTGATAGGCTCGGGTGACTTCAAGTCCCAATTCTTCCATGACGGTTTTGGGCATGAGGTTGTGAGAATCCCCTGAATCCATCAAGCAGTTGTGCAGCACTTTATCATGTATGTTCAGGGACGTGTAGAAAGGGGGGGATGAGTCATCTCTATCTTCTACCATGGGGCCTAGGATAACTGCAGGCTTTTCATCTTGGAGGTTTATGGAGTCTGCAGGAGGGGATGAGGTGTCAGACTGCAAAAGCTCAGAGAAGCATTTTTTGAATTCTTCATGTTTAATTAGCTCTGTGAGGGGCACAGGGATTCTAATCTTTTGAATCTCATGCTCGAAATTAAAAGAAGATGTAAGCTTTGGGATTTCTCTTATTTCAGGAACATGATTGTGGACAATGGGAGAGAGGGGTTGAGCCTTCTTACCTCTGTGACTGTCTGCTACTTCATTAGCAGGTTTCTCTATTCTAGTGGACTGCTCAGGAATATCAGGTGTTGTTTCCTTTTTGTCGGACCTCAGGTTATACTTACCTCGGCCGCCTCTAGCCTTGTCTCCCTTGCTCAATTCATTTAGCTGACTATCCATGAGAGACTCCTCGTAAGCTGCTTGAGTGAGATGAAGAAAAGGAGGGGTGTCTTCTAAGCAGTGGATTTCAGGATCAAGCTCGTATGTTTCCCTTTCTTCCTCATCGGCCACCAAATTGTTCTGAAAAGGGGCCTAAATTTTCTGGTATTCTCTGTCTCTTCCCCTCTCTCTGTGCATAGTTAGGGGAGAAATATTATTTGGCCTTCTAAAACCCCCTTTGATTTTGGCGCCCTGCGGGCCCTTGTACATTTGCTTCCTTTCCACCTTCAGTCTCTCCATCTCTTCAGACAGAAACTTCATTATTTTGGTCAGTTCGTCCACTTGAGTGTGGGGCACCGATGGGCCAGAAGTTGAGGCTTCGGATTTTCCCTTTCTTCTGTCTGCATCGGATTTGTTCCTCAGTCTGTCAGCTGCTAATACATTGGATTCCACTTCTATGGCCACATCTTGCATTTGAGCTAAGGAGGTGGCTCTTCTTTCTCTTAATAGAAGACAAAAATCAAGGTCGAATGCACCAGCATAGGAAATTTGGGTAGAGGCTTCTGAGGGCTTTATCTCTGCAGGAATCTTATTATACATATTATTGAATCTTTTGGAGAAGTCAGAGATAGAATCTCCTTCCATTTTCTTTAGAGACCCAAACTCTGTCATGTAATACATGAAATCCTTCCTATCTCCCCACTACCTCAGGAAAACACTATCCAGGGCTTCAATTCCAGCAATAGATCTGGGGGCCAGTCCCCTGAACCATTTCCTCACCTCGCCATCTAGGCTCTGGACAAAGACTCTCATCCAGACATCCTCATTTTCAATGTTTAGGTTGTCTGCATAACTGTAGAAAGCAGCCAAGTGCTCTTCTGCAGTTATGTCCCCTTCTCCAGTGAACTTGGGCATGCATTTCAAATAGTCTCCAGCAGGGAGAGGATTCATGGGATGGGGTAGGGTTAAGGGAGCATATCCAGCAGCGACTATGGCGTCCATTCTATTCAGAGGAGGATTAGTGCCAGCCATAGGAATATTAGGTGGAGGAGAACTTGGAGGAGAAGGATTTCACGAAGGGGCTACTGGGAATGAGTCTCAAAGTGGAGTGGGAAACAAGAGAGGATTTAAGGAGAAGGCTAACGAACTCAAGTCAGCAGGCGCTCCTCTTTATGCAGGAGTGGGGAAATCTTCTATAGTCCCTGATATACGCCAAGGAATAGCTTCAGAGGAGAGGGGAGTGACAAGGATTTCTCCCTCCAATCCCAGACCAGGAGGGGAAAACTCAGCAGGAACACTCCCAAAATTCAGGAAATGGGAAACCTCTGAAGGAGGTCTATCAAAAAACTGAGGAGGAGGAAAAGGAGTTCTTACAGAAGGAGATGGCGGATTACCTGCTTCGGTGGTGGAAGCTTCTTCTTCAGGGGCCTTTCCTTTTCTGAGAACCACCTCTGGATCAGTTACAGGTGTAGCTAGGGGCAGTTGTGGATGTGACTGCGTATGTCTGCCTCTGGAAGCCACAATTAAAATAGCGGGTTCACTCCAGTAGAGTCGTCACAATGGAGTCGCCAGGTGCACAGCAACAATCTTGATAATTCTGATATCTGATGCACCTTCAAAATCAGTCGATCATTGTCATTCAATCCAGGGGAAAATATTCAACTTCGTCCCCGGCAACGGTGCCAGAAATGTTAACGTCGGAAGTCACTCCTGGATTGCTTACAGGAGCAGAGCCCGACACCCATCAGTTTAATGTCATGATTTATTTATAAGGGGATGATCAAATGGAGGTAAAGACTCGAGGGGATATCACTCTAACTCAGGGACTGGTTCTAGCATGTAAGGAACAAAGGAGGTCTTGATCTAACTTCAGCCAGTGGGTTGATTAAAAGATGAGCAGGTGGAAGACTTGGTAAGGAAGGTGAACAAACAACTTTAGGCAACAGGCTTCCAGCGGTTTGCAGAAGAAAGACTCTGAATGCAAGATCCTCTTGGTTCAAGGTCTCAAGAAACTGAAAAGGGGACTTGACTGGATCCTCCAATTCCAAGTCACTCAGCGCTGGGAAAATCACAAGAACTGATTAGAGACAACGTAATTGCTACAGTGATCCAATCCAACATCATCCTATAATAGCTACAACTCGACTGGATCCTCCAATTCCGAGATGTTCTAACACAGTATAACAAAGACATAAAAGAAGCTGGCATTTATAAGGCAAGAAGTCTCAAAAGTCCATACATAACTAGAGTATCAGTGCTTCATTAAAGATTTACAACCGGGAGCTCTGCTCAACCATCGATCCATACAAAAATGGTGAAAACACCTACATATACTCAAAACAACAACAACAACAAAATCAAGACGTTGCATTAAAAACTTTGCGTCTGCATGGCTTCTGACAATTTGCAGTTGCAGTCTCTGAATGATCATGTACCTATGGTAGACGCAATTGAACTCCTGATAGTTCCGTGGGCGAATCGACGTGCCTTTAATTCGTCACCGGACTTTCCCATTATGGCGGAGGCGATGTCTAACCACCACCAACTACCTCAATAACTGCTTCATTGGGATTGAGGATGACCCGGCCAACTCGACACCTTTGGGACGTGGAAGACCCTTCGCGCTGCCACCTAGATTAGCTAAACGGCCTGATGAATAGGAATGGAGGCCAACACGAAGGATGGGGCGCATAACGGGAGTGGTGGCGCCAAAACTATGAGGGTGAGATATGAAGTGATGAGGTGAGGAAGACACATGGCGGAAGGAAATAAGCGGAGGAGGCAGGAGATTGAGATATAATGGGCACGTTAAGGCTGACGTGTGAAGTGAGAGGGACACATGGCGGGTGGTGAGTGGACGATGAGATGGGGGGGAGGGACCACATGGACCAAAAAAGGGGAGGCGGACAAATGTCGGAGGATGAGGAAGGACTAAAGGGAGCGAGCCTCATCGCACGGCCAAGAGGAGAACAGATGGCACAAAAAATTACACGACAGGGAAGGGGCCCACATTGGTTAAATGCAGAAGGACAGAGGATGCCTGGGTTGCCTGTGCGCCATTGATCCGGGCACTCAAATTGCAGCCGTCAGAGAGATGCGTCCTCGATTCCGGACCCCCCCCCNCGAGGGGGCTCCGGAATCCTATGTGCGTCATTGATCCGGGCGCGTGAATCTCTACCGTCCAAACTTGATTTCCATTTAAACACAGACGCATTTGCATCCCAAACTTAGGGTAAGTGGGTTTTTAACCCATTCCTTCGCAATTTACCCCTCTTTACAAGAAATGTCGCTAACCGGTTGGTTGAAAGGTCTGCCTGAAAATTTGTAAGTTGAACTTCTTTGTTTTGTTACTAGAAGTTGAAAGGGAATTTCAAGTCACCTACAATATGCTCCTTTGTTGAAGTAGATAGCTTCTTCCAACAACACAGATTTGGCAAGTGTATCAAATCCTACAGACCACAAGAATTTATCTTTCTTCAGAGGACTCGCACATATCATGGCTTACAAAATGGTCTGGAATATTCAGAAATGACGCCAAATATTACTCCATGCGTGAATATACTCAGAAGGAAATTATAAATTTGGATCCTCACGAATGTGAGAAACTGTATGGGTGGTTGAATCAACATCCTAAAATTACAAAAGTTTCTATGTCAAATTTTGTTGGTGAATTTTGGGTGTGGTAACAGACTTGAAAGAAAGTCAGCTTCTTTGTCAAAGTTTATTCACCGACCTCTGGATGTAGTAACAAAATCCACGTACAATCAACTTTCTATCAGTACTGCACATTTTTTTCACTATTCATATGCATATAATTGCATCTAGGTTGAAGATCTTGTCACTCTTTACAAGAATATTCTCCTGGTAGTTGAAGGTGGGTATATAACGAGGAAATGAGTCTCTCAAAAGTTTTTGATGCCTACATCGACATGTAACTCAAAAAAGTTAATGGGAAGGAATTATGGACTATGGAATTTGCAACACTTTCTGAAGATTACTTTATACTACCACCTTCTACAAGAAGTTTGACGTATTCAGGTAATTATTTGGTTTCTAAAGATCACCTTTTACTACCACCTTCATGTAATCATTTTGTTTCATTGTTTGGAACATGCCTTGATGTAGTAGATATTCCAGAGCTATTTCCACCAAATATCAATATTCATGTTGTTTCTTGTGCTTTGAATAAGGATAATGCATTTCTTCTTTTGCAATGGATCCGATATTTGAAAAAAAATGGAAGTTTCTCGATGCTTGAAGTATTGACTTGTCTGGTTCAAATAAATCTCCATGGCCTCTCCACAAGCATCTCTTGAGTTGTTCATCAGGATCACAGGTCGATAAGCACAGAGTGCCTTCCTGGTCATAGAGTGCTTCCATCACCAGCTTGTGTTTGCACAGGTGATTTTATTGCTACCTTCTTTCTTTGTCCTGGTGGTGGATCCTTCTATCCCAACCAACATGATGGAAATAAACTAGCTCTAGGGAATTTGATCACTTATGGGGATCTGAGTTGACTATATATTAATTTCGGTTAACTTAAAAAAGTTTATGTATGCAACCTAATGTTAGACATAGAAAATACAATTTATTATTTTTCTAAATATAAAATAATGTATTTGTTTAACACGTGATTGTTCGAAAAGTTTCAGGCATTGTTTGGGATTCACATCCTTCAAGGATGTTAATTAATTACACAATTAATATTGCTTGTGCCAATGCAATGGACCTATCATCGACTAAGGCAATCACATTAACATTGTAATGTCATATAATAAATGTTTTACATGTATGTAATGTCGAGGTCATCATTGCACAGGACACCCAACCTCCAAAGATTTTCGGACTCACAGCAACATTGTAATTGTTGTGACAAAGAAACACTAAAGTCCATGCTCTTTGCGGGTCTAAAAACCCTACAGTCTAAGTTCTTTGACAATGATATTCCTGCGTGTTCACCACATTACCGCCCTACAGTCAATGGAATTGTTCCCACTACCACTGCCAGTGTCAATGTCCGAAGTTGAAGCTATCTGAAGCTCGGAGTCACCACCAGTGTGGATGCCTGAAGCTGAAGCTACCTGGAGCCTAGGGTCATGACTTGTTACACTTGACATTAGTACCAGTAGTGATCAAAATTTGATTGTATGTCGAGTCTGTTACTACATCCAGAGGTCACTCAACAAACTTTGAGATAGAAGTTGGCTTCCTATCAAGTTTGTTACAACTTTGAGATAGAAGGTTCTGTAATTTTAGAATGTTGATTCAACCACTCATACAATTTATCACCTTCGTGAGGATCCAAATTTATAATTTCATTATGAGTATATTCGGGCATGGAGTAATGTTTGGAGTCACTTAAGAATATTCCAGACCATTTTGTGAGCCACGATGTCTTCCACTCCTATGCTGAAAGATATATTCTAGTGTCATCTGCAACATTTGATACACTTGCCAAATCTTTGATGCTGGAAGAAGATATATACTTCAACAGAGGAGCATTTTGCAGGTGAATTGAATGTCCCTTCCAATTTACAACAATAAAACAAAGAAATTCAAAATACAAATCTTCAAGCAGACCTTTCAACCAAACAAATGATTGAATACAACGAGAATACCAGTCTCAAGATACTTGAATTTTTTTGTCTCAACTTATGTTGGCTAACATAATTTGTTTCCCCCAAAGCTGACGTCACATAAAACCACTCCCTCTTCTTTTAATTAGGCCTGAATCTCATCTCTAATTTGTCTCAGATGTGGATGACCAGGAACATTACAAGGAAGGCACCTTAAACCCCAAGTTTTTGATGATAGAGGGAAATTAACACTTAGCAAAGTATGGAATGTTGAATAAAAAGCTAATGCAGGCAGGCCATATCTAGAAGAGACAAATTATTTAAGAAGTTGGGATAGATCTAGCTGACAACATCCATGAATTCCAAGACCCAAAATTGATATTCAACTAGTTGTTTTTAACCAGGCAAGAATTTGATTATCAAGTTGAAATCTATAAAAGACTGTCTACATGCTTGATTCTTGTACATATTTGCTTTTTTTGTCCGTGGGAGCCCCAATCACAGTCATTATGGAAAACACATTTAAATTTCATAGAATATGTGTTGAACTATTTCAAGAAATCTATTTTGGGAAATAATCTTAGTTGTATTTTGTAACTGAGTTTATCTTAATATAAAATATTTGAGGTTTTTGTATGGTCTTTTCCAATGTCTACTATTGTTTTTTTTTTTGTATTTTTTTGTTTTATAAATTGACTCATTTTCCTGTACAGCTATTGATAGATGAATTCAACCTCTTTCTACAATAATTTAAGACACTCTTTGATTCGTAGTTAAACATGCATGACATTCTTTTTTTTCCCCTGCCCAACACTTCGATTAAAATAAAAGCTAGTCTATTCACTCCTTACATTTTACATGGAAGAATAATTTGTGATAGGACATAGTTATGTGGCGCCCACCCTATACTCAATAAATAAATGGGTGGACCCGTCCTACTTTCATTCTTCGGGGCCCCATAAATAGAATGAATTGATGACTCTATTTCAACATGGAAACTCAGGTGTTGATGTCATGTTCCTATTCATATTGTGCATATATTACATCTTCTTCTATTTGAGAATATCATTGCATATAAAAAATGTTAGGTCATATATATATATATATATATATATATATATATATATATATATATTCTATTACTTATGGGTTTGAAAGAAATTTGCGAACCGAAAAACACCCTACAAATTGGAAGATGCTTTACATTTGGACTACAAATAATCTATTAAGATATATTAATATGAATACTATTGGAATAAATATAAAAAAATTCTCTTTAAACTTGAAGTTGTCTTTGTCGACCCCCAAGTATATTACATAGAAAAGACTAAATGTTCATTTCTCCCTTTTTTTCCCTCCTCTATACTTACCCCTTTTTCCCTTGTCTTCTTCCCCTCTATTATCCCTTTGTGGTTCTATACTTAGTCTCATTTCTATGATCACGACTTCTAGGGTTGGCGGATTGCAGATGCTCATATTCATCTATATCTTCACATCATGAGCCCGATAGATCGATGTACCTTTCAATACTTAGCCAATTATCTAACCATCAGGTCTCGGGTTAGCGCTATCGAACACTTATGCCCCATGTTCCATCATATACATATTGCACCCAAAAACTTCTATGATCTGCAATTTATGCTTTTACTAGTGAGAACTCACCAGTGGTTCGAAAAGATTGGCATTAATAAAAGAACAATATATTTTGTTATGTGAGATACTTACCCCTTTTCCCTTTTCTTGTTCCCCTCTATTATCCCTTTCTGGTTATATACTTAGTCGCCTTTCTATGATCGCGGGTTCCTAGGTTGGCGGACTGATAGAAATTCATCTCCATCTATATCCTCACGTCACGAGTCCAACCCATCTTCGTTCCTTTCCATACTTAGCCAATTTTATGGCAGCGGTTTCTGGGGTTGGTGCTATCGAACTCTCCTGTCGCTTGTTCTGTGATATACATCTTGCACTCAAAACTTTCGTGATCTACAATTCCACCCCAGACTCCTCAAACTCGCAAGATTCACTCTACCCGGGTTCACAAAAGCTTCAAATCATCTATCATTGCCTTCCATCCCCACTACCTTTGTGCCCTTCCCAATGCACATTAATTATGGTTTTACTAGTGACAACTCAACACACTGGTACGAAACAATTGGCATTAACAAACCAAAAACCTCGAGGACATCTCCCATTAACACGCATTAAACCGCCATTTACAGTACTCTGAACGACCATCATTCATTTCCATACTTACCCAATTTTTTCCACGTGTTATGTGATATACATCTTGCACCCAAAAATTTCGTGATCTACAATTCCACCCGAGGCTCCTCCAACTTGCAAGCTTCACTCTACCCGGCTTCACAAAAGTTTCAAAGCATTTATCGCTCCCTTCCATCCCTGCCACAGTCGCTCCTTTCCCAATGCACAATAATTATTTCAGCCTCTATATTTCACTTCCATTGTTCCTAACTTACAAACAGCACCCAGACCTCCGCGATATACAAATTGACTACCAGACTCCCACATTGTCCCCTCTTCCATGTTAGACATTATGCAATCAAAATTTCTAAGCCATACAATTTGACTGTCGATGCCTCACGTCTTCTGAGGAACCCTTGTCACCCTATTTTGGATCCTCAGGTTGGCGGGTTCACAAAATCTCCAATTCCTAGTCACTTTTTCTTGTGCCCGCCATCTTCATACTTATTTCCAAATATGAAACAACAAAAGTTTAATTCTAAGAGTTCATCATGCAACAAACTTAAATATCATCATTAATAAGAAAAAGGTTGGAGGAGATATTCACACTGACTATCCCTACACAACTTGTCCAGAAACATGTAGAAAAGATCTTGCCAAGTAATGGGATATCTATTAAAAATTTCAATATATTAGCGAAAACGATTCTAACCTACCGTTTCCCTATTCCATACTTAGACAATTTTTCGATTGCAGGTTCTCGGACTAACGAGCTCAATATTGTGTTGCCAATGTTCTATGACTTACAAATAGTACCTAGAGTTCTGGGATATACAGTTTGTCCGCTGGAATGCCCCATCATGAGCCCGATTGCCCATCGATCCTTTCAATACTTAGCTGCAAGTTGGTTGTATGTTCATGATGTGGTACATTTCCATGGTTTCACATGCTGCAACCACTATGTATCGAGTTCGGCCCACCATTTCCCTATTCCATACTTCGATACTTTTTCGATTGCAAGTTCCCAAAGTAGCGGGCTCAAGATTGTGTTTCCAATGTTTTGCGACTTGCAAACAGTACCTGGAGTTCCGCAATATACAATTTTTCTGTTGGAATGCCCCATCATGCCCTCTTCCGTGTTATGCATTTTGCAGTCAACAGTTTTGAGACATACAATTTGACCCTCGAGCCCTCACCTCTGCTAGTTATATCTTGTAACCCTATTTTGAAGACTGGCCGACCGCTTTGGATAATTAGTCATTCCTTAATTGTTGTTCACTATCCCCGCCACCTTCGTACTTCTTTCTGGATATGCAATTAGTAAGATTTAATGCTAACAGTTCGTCATGCAGGAACCGTAAATATTTCCATTAATGAGCGAAAGGATCGACGAGATCTCCCACACTTCTGTGATATACAAATTGACTTCCAGACTCCCACATCATCCCCTCTTCCATGTTACACATTTTGAACTCAAAAGTTCGGAGACATACAATTTGACCGTCGGGACATCACGTCTCCTGGGGAACCCTTGTCACCCTAGTTTGAAGCCCGTCCAACTGCTTTCCATGCTTTCCCATTTCATGGAATCTCTTTCACGGATCCTCGGGTTGGCAGGTTCATGAAATCTCCAATTCCTAGTCATTGTTTCATGTGCCCGCCACCTTCGCACTTATTTCAAAGTATGCAATGACCAAGGTTTAATGTTAAAATTTCATCATGCAACAACCGTACAAACCATCATTAATAAGCAAAAGGCTCGACGAGATAGTCACATTGACTATCACTACACAAATTGCCCAGAAACATGCAGAAAAGATCTTGCCAGCTAATGGGATATCTATTACAAATTTCAATATATTAGTGAAAACGAGTCCAACCTACTGTTTCCCTATTCCATACTTAGCCACTTTTTCGATTGTGGGTTCTCGAATAGGCGGGCTCACGATTGCGCTTCCAATGTTTCGTGGCCTGCAAATAATACCCAGAGTTCCACGATATACAAATTGACCTCTTGACTGTCCCATCATGCCCTCTTTTGTGTTATGTGTTTTTCACTCAAAAACTTTTGAGACATACAATTTGACCGTTGAGCACTCACCTCTCATGGTTATACCTTGTAACCTTATTTTGAAGCCCATTCGACCACTTTCAATAATTGGCCATTCCTTAATTGCTCTTTCCCGTCCCTGCGACCTTCATACTTCTTTCTAAATATTAAATTAGTAAGATTTGATGCTAACAACTCGTCATGTAGGAATAGTCAACATTGTCATTAATGAGCAAAACACTGAAGGAGATCTCCCATTAATATGCATTAAACCAAGATCTGCGGAGAGTTATATTATCCCTTCCGATTTTTCATCTCAAACAACATGGAATGTCTTTCGCGGGTCGTTGCGTTGGCACGCTCACGAAATCTCCAATCCTTAATTTCTCTTCGTCGTACCTGCCATCTTCGCACTTCTAAGTACGCAATTACTAGTCTTTAATGCCAACATCACATCATGCAATAGTCATTGAGATTGTCATTAATGAGTGAAAGGCTCAAGGAGATCTCCCATTCATGGGGATTGGACCAAGATTTGTGGAGGGTTATATTATCCCTTCCAACTCTTCATTTCAAGCATCGTCTGGAGAAAATGAACATTCTCGTAAACTTATGGTAGTAGATCGACAATAGTTATAAGGAGATACAATGAATATCTTCAGATGTGAGGACCAGAACTTCCAGTGGTCCAGGGCATACTCTTAATATTTATCCCATTCCGCCCAGAATGAAGTGATTTGGACCTCTGGAATCGCTCATGCAAGTTGTGTCCCTGAGGTTTTTGAATGTAAGGAGGTGGTCTCTTGGTGCATCGAAAAATGTATTTCAAGCCAAATAATTATTCCACTTCATGACCATTCTCCTATTTATTTGTCACCTCAGGTATTCCGCAAGATGTTAAGATTTCCAGAGCCAACATTGACCTTCAAAGGACAAGACAGCAATCAATTCCTAGAAAAACATGATAACGAGTTGGACCTCTTACCTGAGTTCCTGGAAGACCCAATAGCAGTTCTTGAAGATATCACAAAGTTGCAGGTCAGTTTCTTTAGAAATCCATTCCGGGAAATTACCTGGTTGTTTACAAGAATAACGGGACAGGAATCCATAGCAAGCATTTCCTGCATGGTTCTTTATATTTTGTATTTCATAGTCAAGGAACAATCCATTTTTTATTGGGGAAGCTAATTTCCATTGAAATTTGTTCCCAATTGTCATGATTCAAAGAAGAGAATAAATTTTATATGTCATCCTACTTGATTTTCGCAAAAGCGCATTGTTGTCTGTTTCCAAAACTATCTCTGTCCAAGAAGATAAACTATGAATTCGACCCAGTAACATTTTGGTACCAGGCCTTGTGCAGGCACAAGGAATCCCATTGTTTTTATGAGGTTTTTAATGACTTTGTCTCGATTTTCAAAGATTTATTGTTAGGAAAGGATGCTCCCTGGATGTCTGGCTAGGAAACCAAGTTTTTGGACAGGAAGGGGACACTTGAAAAAATGGAAAATTACAGTGTAATAATGATTTTTGGCTCCAAGGAAAATCATGTTTTCTTTCCATGTCACATCACAGACAAGATGTTTGTTACAGAAATAGCAAGGCAATACAACTAATCATTCCATTTTTTCCATGGAAAGAGAAAAAAAAGTTCATTCCTTTGCCTTGGAAAGTCGAGGACTTCGTGTTCAAGAACATCAACAAGATTGACGAATTCACGGGCCATTTCAATAACTTGAACCTAATATATGTTGAAAGGCTAAGAGGGTTTGACCCTAATAGGATTTTTTTAGAACATTTACTAGCATTTATCTTTAGCATCTCTTTTATCCATACATGCCTGAACGAAGACAGAGACAATGACGACAACACTCCTACTCCTGAGGATGGTGACGTAGAGACATTGCAAAGCACAACTGAATTGTACATACAACAAGGAAAAGGCTCTAGTGAGAAGAGTGTCCAGTCCCTGTCCAACACTCCCAAGAGAAAGACATCACGAAGCATCGCTTTAATGGACCACCACAGTAAGAAAGCAACCTAGAAATCTTCAAACAGAGGAGGATATGAGAACCCTCCTCACGGAAAAGTTGATAGTTCTCACAATCTTCCCATGACGAAGAAGAGAAAAAACGTTGTAGGGTAGGAGGAAGAGCTCGAAACTAAAAGTGAGAACATGCAACTTGAGACTGTTGTGGATGATGTGTTCCAAAAAGTTGACCAGCTCATGGATGTGATGCACCATAGTTCCACAATGGAAATAGTTGAGACCGACATTTTTGACGAAGATGAATCCTTTGTGTTCCAAAGCGTTGTTTTTGACAGCCAATCTAAAAATTTAATTATTGAAAAGAGAGATGTAACAAATAAGAAATGGAAATGTCGTTCAAAGATTAACCTTAGGAACATGCCTCCATCCCAAATATCTCGATTTCACTAAGAAACCGTAGATTTTCTTGATGATTCCATTGGAGGAATTGAAGTGGATAATGCCAGATTGAATGATCGAATCAAGGAATTGGAAGAGGATTTGATTCCTACCCCATTGTTTTCCAGTCCTTTAGCAAAAACCATGCCTTCCACTCCTGTAGCCAAGTTAAAAGGATCCTCCAGCCTCCTCACATCCTGTAGAGGCTATGTGGAGAAGAATATCAAGAAAATAATGGAGATAATTACTGAAGCCTGGGAAACATCACAAAATATAGCTTCCTTTCGAACGAGGGAACATGCTTTGCATGAACATTTGTAGGCGGATTTAAAAAATGAAGAAAAATTCCATCTAGAGACGATGATCCCTTTTGGCAACCATGTCATCAACATCTCAGATCTAAAAAGAAGACAAGAATATCTCCCCTCCCCAAATCGGATCAAACAATTAAAAGCATGTTGGAAAGAGAAAGTTAAGAACCTACATCTCATTGTCGAATCATGTGAACAAGCCATACCAGAGAAAGAAGAATTATTCAGAAACCTGACCGAAATAGACTTAGCTAGAAGTACCAATGAGGTTCAAGACCCGAACTTAATCCTCAACTCCTTGTCCTTAACCAAGCAAGCCTTCGATGAACAAGTTGATATTTTAAAGGGGTTGTCTTTAGAAAAGTTTTACGACATCCTTGAATATGGTCAAGATGACATGGAGAACTGGCTAGTGGACTATTCGGCACAAAATGAAGAAATTGAACAGGCTCTGCATAGTATTTCTATTGATCTAAGGAAATTAGAAAACGAGCTTTTCAACATAGAAATCTAGGATCAAATCAACGTGGCCCCCATGAGAAGCTACATTGAAGAATGGCTCCAAAGGAGAATCGACAAGCTCACTGACGAAGGGCAACAATCAGTTGGAACAATTCCAGTGGTCGTCGACAAGATCAATAAAAAGAAATTAGCAAGAAAATAGCAAAGTGATAAATAGATACCATCATAGTAAGTCTATATTGATCACATCTTGCTTTCTTTATCAATCTAGTTATTCCACCTCTTTAAATAGAAATCTCTAACCAAAGACTGATAACTTCCAATTTCTTCTTTTTGGGTCTTCCTCTCTACCGTCGTGCACTTCTTCTTTCTACAGTCCTATTTCTTGTACTTATTTATTTTATCGTCTGCAGGAGCCCCAATCCCAGTCTATATGACAAATGCATTTAAATTTCCAGAAATATGTAACAGACATTATTAGTTTTTGATAAATTTCAAAGAAAACTAATTCGAGAACAATTTCGACGGTGCCTTGTGGGCTTCTTTCGGAATGCTAAATTAGTTATCTTTATGCACATCGATCATCTTCTTCTTTTTTTTGTGCTCAGAAATGTTTTTCTTCAACTATGTTGGATGTCAGGAAATTGTTTTTATTAAATTTGAATGTTTAATGTGTGTGATTCCTCGTCCTTTTTTCCAGGAACCTTTATTTCCAAAAAAAAAAAACAAACAAAAAATACTACTATCCTTTTTTATTTCTTCAAGTCATTACGAAGGAAATTTTCTAAGTCCCATATTTGAACTATACACGCCCCAGGAAAAAACTTAAACATGAGTATTACATCTATAAAAAACATAGTAACATTGACATCCTCGTTTTTATATTAACCCCATATTAATATAATATTATGATTAACTAATTCAGGAATTTAGGACTTCGGTTCTTCGAGGCTCTGACCTTACTTCCGCAGTGACATTCTCCCCGGTTCATCTACCAGCCCGATGTCTTATGGCTTGCATGTGACACACTGGCATGATTCATTTTCTGCATGGATATCACATGTACTTCAAGCTGCTTCCCACATGTCTCTGTTGCTTCGGGCTTCTATTTCTCCCTCGATCCTGCCATAACAGTGCATCTACTCCCATTCCAACCTAGCAGGGACTATGCTGCCATGCAACACTTGTTCTGAAAAATATCCCATTGCCTTTGGAATTAATGTAGTCTATTCATGTAAAAAAAAATAGTCATATTATTCCAAAAAACATTTACTTCCATTGATTACGTTGAGTCCCCATTTTTATTTTCTGAAGGAAAATATCTAGCAGGTAAGAATTTACTGGAAAGAATTGGGATAAGAACTCTCGAGGGTAAGGCAAATTTACTGGGAATAATAATATGCGTTGGTGGGGTCATGTTTGTGACATTAATCAAAGATATAACTATTAAGAATAGATGCGTTGGTGGGTCATGTTCATGATATTATGCAAAGAAATAACATCTAGCATACCCCCTATTCATGTGTAATAGAACGTTGAAGGAAATAACTATAATTGAGCTTATAATTATTTTTTGATTATGTGCTAAGATTAAATAGTTATTTTTCATTTGAATTGTGAAGTAGTGATGAAAGTTATATTTCCTATAACAACTTTTTAGCATGGAGTTATTGCAAAATTGTTAAAAATTTAGTAGTTTTTTTTAGTCAAATTACAATGGCATGGAGTATTGAGGCTTGGATTTGGAAATTCATGCATTTAGCTTATCCATCCCGCCATGGTTCTTATTTGACCTGACTTCCCTTCGATTTCCCCTTTTCATCTTGTCCTCGTGTGACCTGAAAAGATGAATATAGTGGACATTTCAAGTTGATTTGAACTATATGCAAATTACCTTATGACGTGGAGAATTGAGTCTTGGATTTTGAAATCCATGTCATTGTCTCATCCACCTCATTATGATCCCCCATTGGTCAGACTACTCTTCGTCATCCCTTTACCCCTGTGTGACTTAAGAGTATGAATATAAGGAAAGGATGAATTGAGGGAAAACTATGGTGGACACATGAAGTAGTGATTAATACTATATTTCGTATAACAACTTTCCCACATTGATTTGCTCCAAAGTTATTGAAATTTTTGTATTTCTTTTTAAATCAAATTACAATGATATGGTGAACTTAGGCTTGGATTTGGAAATCCATGCATTTAGCGCATCCACCTCGCTATGGTCCCCATCCTTGTGTCTCATGTGACCTGAAAGGATAAATAAATTGGTCATTTTGAGTTGATTTGAACTATGTGCAAATTAGCCTATGTCATGGAGAAATAAGTTTTGGATTTGGAAATGAGCCTCGTATGATCTAACTGTTCTCCATTTTCCTCATGCCCCCATGTGACATGAAAGGATGAATACATGTAAAAGAGTTCATATGTATTGGTTCAGTAATTTGAGTAAGGAAATTTTAGTTTAGAATATATATATATATATATATATATATATAGATATAGATATAGATATATATTTCCAATCTACTATCATTAGGGAGGGAGGATAGCGAAGGACGATGGAGGAAGGGGAGAAGGCCTATTAGAAATAATATGTGTTCTCATTTAACCATAGACAATATAGCAATGTTGTCACCCAACCATAGGCCGAAGCCACCCCCGAGCACCTTAACCTTGACATAGAGAATAATTCTGGAAGCAAACCCTAGGTCCAAAAGCCAATCAAGGTAGCATGCCACTCTCCATAGCTAGCGTACCAAGAAGAAATTCCAAACCATAACCAAGAGAAATTCCAAGCCTAAAACCGAAAATAGTAGTTGCAGTAGCTGCAGCTGCAGCTACTCTCCAGACTTGTGCACTTACTAAATTTCGGTAGTGCGCACTAAATTTTTGTAGTTGCGAGTTGTGTGTGTCCAAATGAGCTCTGGCATCTTGTATTTATACTTCTCTTCCTTAGCTATCTGGGTCGACTTCTCTTTTTGGAGGCTAAAAATTCAATATTAATTATTTTCTTTAGCCGACTTGTCTTCTGGGGTTATGTCCAATGCTTTAGATTTTCTTCTTGCTTTCCATAATATTCTTTTCTTGTTAAGGTTACACGTGGAGATTAGTATCTTCTGCAGCTACCATAATATCAACACTCCCTCCTAGCTAGGGAGGTATTGAAAACAATGGTATTGAGCACAAACACACCATTCAACTGGTAGGATCATCATAGCCACACAAGCTATCTCATGATCAAATCACGAGCACCATCATCACTATCAGTATCATCTAATAGCATCAACTGCATCATCTCTCGAAGCCATACTCCATCTAATTAATCAAGCATGATGTTGAATAAGTCCTTCACTCCACAGAGTGATACAAGAACTATTCTTATAATCAGGACATATGTCCTAGAAGAATAATTATTCCAACAGATGTTGGAAGCCATGCCATGGGCTACAAGGACTATTCTTCTAATCTAAACATACGTCCTAGAAGAATAACTATCCTTGAACATTTTCCGCTTGGAGAATATCTATCCATTAACACACTAACTATCCATCTAGTTGGTAATAATTTCCAACGCTATTGATAGTCTTCATGGCAATTAGAACAATGACATTCAATAGAACAAAAATGTGTCTATCCATAGCAATACACAACTACTATCCATAGTTACACACCAAGTAGAAAATGACTATTTAACCAGTGACACATAGTCACAACTAGTGGAACACGTCCACCACAGTGGCATAAAACTATTTTCCAAAGACATACAGTCTCCACAGTAATCATATCAACCTGCATAAAAATATCATGATACAAACTGAGTCCATTCTTCCACTCACATCTATGAGATCTGGAATAGAATCTTCCCTGAGGAGGTAAAACATCAACCATGGGCTATCTAGACTATTCTTCTCAAGCATAGAAGAATAATTGTCCTTGATTTCTAAGCCTAGACCATTCACCTAACTAGGCCATTCCTGCGACACTAATCATAGTGCAACCTGGAGAGAATGAGTATGCCCTAGGGAATGCATGTCCCTGATTGTTGAACCTATACCATTCACCTAACTAGGCCATTCCTCCGACACTAATCATAGTGAAACCCGGATAGATTGAATCTTTGCTAGGGAATGATTGTATGGACCATTTCCTAATGGAAATGACTGTCCTGCACCAACCTCCAAAACGGACCATTCTTCAAAACTTCTCACAACTGTGAACTTCAAAAGAATGACTGCCAGGCGAGGTGAACCATTCTACTTGACCACTACTCAGAGTGACTACCAAGAAGAATGATTGTCCTAGACCATTCCCCCACACTAGCCACAAGGGGAATCGTTGTCTATGGTACATCAACAATCTATCGGACCATTTTTCGAACTGGAAAATACATGTCCGTCAGAAATATCAAACCACTTTCTGAAATGGAAAGGAACTGTTCATCCTGGACAATTTTTCAAACTGAAAAATGCCCGTCCATAAATCAATAACATATAAGTTCTCCCTCGCAACCTAGGAGTAATCTCTTCCTTTTTTCAATAAAGAATTTGTTTCCACGATCCCCAGCTTGTTTCTTGAGTATGCAAACTTTTCATCTTGGGCAAAGGCTTTACCAAAATATTTGCTATATGCTCATCTCTGAAGATATATTGGAGAACCACTTCTATTTTCTAGACTTCATCACGGATAATATAATGCTTGATCTCAATGTACTTTGGTCTGTCATGGAACATTGGTTTGCTCTGAAGGATTCATATAACTCTGATCATTACAATATATCATGGTCAAATTCAATGCTTTTGTTTCCTGCTAGCTCATAACATCATGGAAAGGATCAAACTGAAACATATCCAAGTATCACTTCTTTTGTCATCATGAGTTTTTTCCATGTACTAGCAATCCGTCATCCCAGACTTCTAAGTAACTATTCTAATACACTATCTTTGTCATAGAAATTTTTCACCATGCTTCTGTTGTATATGAGATACTCTGCATTAGGTTGTTTGAATCCATACAAGGTCTTCTTATATCTGCATGTATGAGTCTTTTTCTGGTATAAGATTCTTTCTCACTTGTTCTATTTGGAAGAACAGTCTTTTACATGTAAATTCCAATCCATGGATACTGCAAGAGGTATATCAAGTTTACTAGAACAAGTTGTTGTCATAGTCTTCTCCCTCCTTCTGGAAGAATCTCTGAATCTTGCAATGCTTCCATTCATAAAAAAAAAAAATCACATTTTCTTACATACACTGTTCTTTATCATAACTTCCATTTCTTCTGCTCGATTTCTTCTTAGTGGGTTCAACCCAAGATGGTAGTCTTGTGATTCTCGGTATAATAACTAGTTGTTCTTTTGTTTCTTTCTTTCTTAAAATCTTCATGTTCTTCCTCATGTCTCTCTTTATCTCTTGGGTCCATGGGGTCTTCTATATGCCCTGAAGATTCCAAATTATTCTTGTCATCATAGGATCATGGATGTAGATGGGAAACCAAGGATACTTTCAGGATTCTTTTCGAAGAATACTTCTTCTAGAGTCAAACTAAACACATGTTGCTTATCATGGCTACTACTTTCAATTGGAACATGGATAGATACTTCATAATCCTAAATGGATTATATCATTTAGGATTATATCCCTCATAATCCTTGCTTCATTCATGAATTTGTGCTCTTCTCTTGGAATTTTGTAATCATCTCCCTCCATCTAAGAGAGTCTAGGCTTCTGTCTGCAACCTTATTTCCTTCTGCAAAGTGTCACAAGTCTTTTTCTAATTTCCTCTTGATTGTTGACTTCTTTTTGTTTT
The DNA here is from genome assembly GCA_009831015.1 of Picea engelmannii. Lineage (NCBI taxonomy): Eukaryota > Viridiplantae > Streptophyta > Pinopsida > Pinales > Pinaceae > Picea > Picea engelmannii. The sequence continues at coordinate 165,075 of ML801609.1, forward strand.
GACTTCTTCTTGGTTTCTTCAAGTTTGATTCTGATTTCAGCTTATCTTGCAGTTATTACTTATGTAATAGCTTCCACAGGAATTGTTACCAAGGATTGTCAATGTACTTCATCTTTTCATGTGTATTGCTTGACTTGTAGTCATCGTGATAGCAATCCTTATCTTGTTATTCTTGTCTTAGAAGAATAAGTTTGTTTTATATTGCTTGGCCTTCTTTGAGGGTTCCCTTTCTTTGGCAATTGATGCTTCGTCTGTTTCCTTCCTTAGGCCAAACTTTCTCTTATTCCTGAAATTCTTGAATTTTTGTTGTGAAGGCTTGATCATCATATTTGTTTTGGGATTTCTCTTTTGTGCTAATCCTTGATTCTTCTTGTGCACATCAAGTCCAAAGTTCTTCGAATGTGATATATTCCTTTCTTGTGTTCATGCTTGTGGAAAATGCATCCCATGTCTTGGGAAGGTTGTTGAGTACTATGTTTACCAGTTCCTTGAAAAGATTTCTTCAATAGCTTGTATGTGATCTCTTAACTGAGAGATTCTCACAAATTATGATTTTATACTTTCATCATCATTCATTTTCATGTCACGAAGCTCATTCTTCAGACTCATTACCTGTCCAATGTTTCTGACTGAGAAGAGATTAGTTAGGGCATCATACATCTTCTTAGATGAGTCAAGATGAGATATGTAGGGTATCAAGTGGTCTTTTACAGAGTCCACTATGATACTCATGGCATTGATGTCATTGTCTTTGAACTTCTACATAACTGCAACGTTCTGAGGTTCTTTCTATTTTCCTTCTTCGAATTGTGGTTCCATGATCTTTCCTTTCACGATATCCAACACTTTATTCTTGGCAAGGATGAGGTCAAACTTTGTCTTCCATGCCATGAAGTTAGAAGCCCCTTCTAACTTGTTTTCTGACTTCATGGAGTAAGTCATGACTGCTTTGACTTGGTCAACCTTTGATTTTGACCAAAAACTCAAAATTGATGTCTTAGCTTGCTAAGAATAACAGGAGGTGCATTAGGTTAGGGCACACTAGGATATCTAGAAATTAGGTCAGTCTCTCCACTTAAGGTGCCTCAACAAGAGGGTTAGGATTTCGTTGCTACAGCAAAAACTTTGACTGCAACTGCAACTGTAACAGAGTAAATCCTCCCAATCTATCTTCCAGCGGTTAGACTATCTGAATATAGTGTGGGCCCATAACCTCTTAGAATTAATAGGTGTGCTCGTTTAAAAATAGACAATATATCAATATTGTCACCCAACCATACGCCGAAGCCACCCTCGAGCACCTTAACCTTGATAGAGAGAATAATTATGGAAGAAAACCCTAGGTACAAAATCCAATCAAGGTAGTGTACCACTCTACAGATATAGCATACCAAGCAAAAATTTCAAACCATAACCAAGAGAAATTCCAAGCCTAAAACCAAAAATACTAGTTGCAATAGTTGCAGTAGTTGCAGCTGCAACTACTCTCCAAACTTGCGTACTTACTAAATTTCTACAGTTGTGAGTTGTGTGTGTCCAAATGATCTCTGGAATCCTGTATTTATACTACTCTTCCTTAGCTGTCTCGGCCAACTTCTCTTTCTAGAGGATAAAAACTCAATATTAATTATTTTCTTTGGTCGACTTGTCTTTTAAGGTTATGTCCAATGCTTTAGAGTTTCTTCTTTCTTTCCAAAATATTTTATTCTTGTCAGGGTTACATGTGAAGGTTAATACATCCCGCAGCTACCATAATATCAACAAGTTCCAGATCAATATATTAGTATTTCTCTTACAACACCAAGTACTCTCAATACTAATACCTAGAAGCACCATTCATTGTTTGTATAATAAAATTGAAAAACTTGTAGACTCATACAGGAGACACATTTTTCAAACCCACCACCATTCATTAAACTTGTTTCTACATCATGAGGGGTTCCAATCCATAGTCATATTTCTAATAACCTTTTTGAATTTGGAAGTTAGCTTTATTTTCTCTTACTATTAACCATTTTCTTCTAACTACCATGATGGAGAAAGACTAAAAAAATGGTTATTCCCAAAATGGTTTTTCACAAAAGGAAAATCTTTATAAATTAATTACATATATCAAAAAGGAAAAAGAATTTGTGCATGTACATAATTCACATATGGTCAAATACAATTAATGAAAGAGAATAGCGGAAAACTTATGCAGCTTAATTCCAAAATGAGGTATACTTATGTATTTTTCCAAATTCTTTAGTTGAGTTAATAAAAAGGCCTACCCATTTAAGAGTAGGACCCGGAGATGTAGTCCATCAGGGACGAACTTCGTTATCAAGTTTTTGTGTTTAGATTTGATGCTTATGTATCTTTATTATTGAGTTTTTCCTTATTTCTGGTGCACTTCAATTTATGCTAATTTAATACAATTCTTTAATAAGTCACATCGATGGAAATATCCCAGATTAGGGAGAGAGAGAGAGTGAGTGTGTGTGTGAGAGAGAGAGAGAGGGAGAGAGTAAGAGAGAGTGACGGTGAGACATGCATAAATGTAGGAGGGAGGGAGGGAGGGAGGGAGGGAGGGATAGAGAGAGGGAGAGAAGGAGAGAGAATGAGAGGTCAGACTGAGATGGAGAGAGAGGGAGGGCGAGAGAGGTAAAGAAAGAGAGTGGGGGAGAGTAAGGGA
>ML801610.1:18670-166792 GCA_009831015.1 Picea engelmannii
TGGTCTATGGGTGTAGGGGGTGCTATTCCATTTCTTTTGAGCACAAATACCCCTATCAAAATCCCAAAGACCCAGTTTTTACAATAATAGCTCAAAAATTAATTAATTAATTAAATTATTAAAAATTTAATTAATTAAAAAAACCTATCTAGACTCGACGAAATTCCGCGAAACTTTCTACACTGTCTAGCATGGTCATTTACAACATTCCTAAGCAAAAGATACCAAAGGACGAGACCACTAGGACGTCGTTCACCACTTTGGAGGAAATTATTGCATGTGCGGAGGGAGAAACTCAAGGGAAGTCAGCCAGGCCCGAGAGCCCGGTTGACAACCTGAGGATAAAAAACCCTCGGTGAAAGGAACTCCCCCAATGGAAACATCCAAAGGTACCTGACCTAACTATGATCCATGCAGACTTATTACATTATTAACCCACGCAGGGGTGCAGAAATTTCGTTTACAAAATTTTGTGTTGGGGCATCAAATGCCCAAGTAGAACCAAAACTGTCTTCATCAAATGTGCATCTGGTGATGCATCTTCATGGCACATGAGTTGACCCCTAGCTTAGTAGGCGGTCAGCAAAACTAATCACTCAACTCAGTTTAGGCATGAGGTTAGCTAATGCATAAATCATGGATGATTCAACTAAGTGGTTAGATGAGTTTGATGGAGTTTGTAGCATAGAGATTTGTTGATAGAGTGGGATAGTCATGCATTGTAGCAAAAGAATGGGACTGAGTAGATGGCTCAATCACGTTCATTTAGGGCGGTGAACGAAATGATAATGGTGGTTGACATGATCATGAATAGAAAAACGATAATGCTCCTTTGCTTGCACCATCGTTTGCATCATCAACCTACCCAATTCATCTCTCAAGGACCTACCCCAACGCTGCTGCATATAAGCAAGTCAGGTATGAACCACTTCTTTTAATGCCTAAACAATTCAGCCCATCTTTGGACGAAGGCTCTAATGCTTGAACAAAACATGAATAGTCTTCCCCACTTCACTTAATGCTTAGATATGAACTTTCAAGTCCTATTTTATACCAACTTGTCCTCGTATTCATTTTCCTCAAAATGGGTTGTCCCACACATTTCCCTCAAAATGTGGCTAATTCAATTCCTCTCTAGTCCATTGGATGGTCTCAATCCATTTTTATGTGGATCGTTTTATTCAAGCCAACCTTGAATTGCCCCAACAAGCCCAATAGCTCGGAATCGACTCCAAGGTAAATGCTACAAGAAGTCATTCCATTGTTCATCTTCACAACTGCAGCTTCAAGGAATCCATCAGCACTATGCACAACTCACCCCACATCATGCTTGTTATCTCTCACAATTAATCGACAATTACTTGCTTGAGAAGATTCCAATCAAACATTTTAGGGATTGTGCCATTGTCACCACACACAAACCCTTTCTCACTTTAAGGCCAGTGCATGCTAGCCGTAGAGGGGAATCCTTACGTAGTTCTTTGCTATACCTGTGAAATTTGTAATACAAATCGCTTGTAGAATAGCTTAAGGCATGAATTATGCTTTCTGATTTGTAAACAAAATTGCAGATCTGCTCCAGATTTGGCTAATAATACGCTAAATTTGCAAAACCCTAATCTATTGATAAAACCCAAATTACTGCTCAGATCTGAATTAATAAACCCTAGATCTGTTTCTTTGGAACCTTTATTTGTTGCATAGTTTTAAAACTCGGACTCGACCTTGGCCTCGAAATCGGTCAAGGGTCAACTTAGACTTGGATTGACTTGGACCGATCTGATTTCAATGACTCAGTTTACTAAAATATACAAAAAATATTTAAATTCTAATGAAAAAATATATATATTTTAAAGATTCCAAACCATTAGAGACAAAATATGCGAAGTCTACTCATGTATATACCATGTAAAGGTGAACATATCAAAATGGCACCAAGTGCAATACATATCAGCAACAAAAAACATATTCAATGAGGCTCTAAATGGCCTCTAGAGTCCAAAAAACATGCTACAAGCTATTGGTCTATTGCATAATACATAGTACATATCATTGATCAACATGATCAATCATCAAATTCATACAGCCTAGGATCACTGCCAAACAAGCCCCAAGCTTACTCTAAATCATTGTTCTTCAATGCTGCTCCAAAACTCCAAATCCTCACAAATGCTCAGTGAGAGAGCTGTGAGGCAAATAGAGGGGCGGCGGGGGGAGCTATCTTTATAGTTTTATTTTAGGGTTTAGGATGCTTTAAATTAGGTTTTACAAAAATTAAATAAAAAACAAACTGATTTAATCACCTATCGCACGGTTGGATCCAAGCATTGACTTGGCTAAGTTATGATGGACTCGGCCGAGTTGTATTGGTTTGGTACCGAACCGGCCGAGTCAAGCTTTGACTTGGCCGGTTCAGTACCAAACAGGTCATCCAAGTCATTTGAAGGACCAAGTCGATATGGTGAGGGATTAACTCAGCCAAGTTGTTTGAGTCCGAGTCAACTAAGTCCAAGTTTGAATACACTGATTTGTTGTAAAATCAAATCAGATGAAAATCTGCCCAATAAAGTACCAAATCTGCAACTTCAAACCCTAATTTTTGTTCATAAAGATTTAGATCTGCAATGAATATGCCCCGAAAACTCTAAATCTTCAAATCTGAAACCCTAACTAGTAAAAATCAGATCTAACTTCAAATCTACAATAAATATGCACAATAGGCCCAAAATCTGTAAACTAGCACTGAAATATTCAGATTGGAATACGGATCTGTACATTTCTTTCTCAATAAAGCATAAAATCTGCAAATTGCTTGTAACCATAAGTGCTGAAAATTAGTCACAAGTGGCTAGTGCCTTAATCCTAAGGGACTATCATGGAGTCATAAAATGAAAATATCTCCTTCAAGTGTGCTGTTTTTTCCAAGGTTGAAGGGTGAAGATGCCAATCAAATTATTACAATGAGATTGAATTTAACTCACGACAAAAATATTGCTTCAAGACAACACCAAGGAGAGCAAGGGAATAGAAACATCACATTGAACTCTTGATTACACTGCCAAGAGGCTGAAAATAACCATGTCTATAGTGCAACAAGGGGATAGTACAATTCGCCATCACACTACCACTCCAAGTAGATCTTGAGAGATCAAAGCCCTTGCAAAGCAATAGATCAAGACCAAAACAACTAATGCCAAAGACAATGACCTCCATCCCCTTTAGAGCCTTAAGGGAGGGGTTCATATATAGAATAAAATATAATATTTTACTCTACAGAAGAATCCTGAATGTAATGTTCCTAAGCCAAGGTGCCAAGAACATTGTGTTTTTCATGTGTTTTTAACTGTTTTCTGGTTGTGGCATTTCGTCAAACACTTTGTTGATTTGGTCTTTTAGATTGCATTAGGGTTTATACTGATAGTTGTTATGTGGGTTTGCAGCAATAATCAAATAGATGTAGCAATGGAACATACCTCAACAAGATGCAAGATCAACAACACATGGAATAACCAAAAATACCTCAGATCTGATATTATTCATAAAAGAAAAAGACTCTGATACAATGGATCTGCAGATCTAGTACAATATAGCTAAAAGCTAATAGCAAAATGAAGATGATCCCTAAGCAAGATCAAGAAGAGAAGCTACAAGCCTCCCAAGGCCACATGACTGCAATAGATGAATAACAAGATGAGATCCCTGCCCTCTGAAGTGTTAAACCCCAAACTGGATAAGTTGTGCCCTGTTGGAAAGCTGAGTACACCCAACAATTCGGCCTAGCTTCTAGAAGCCTCCAAAGACTCTGAAAATGGCTGGAAGTGTAGATCGGGCCAAGGCTAAACCACTGGTGAAGTCTCAGGCCAAATGGTGAAGATATGACCCTCCAGCTGAACAATCCTCTATTTGACTTGCACCCTTCTGGATGACTGAAACCCCAATAATTCGGCCTCCAAGGAATAAGCTGCCAAACCTCCTGGGAAGGGTGCCAAAATGTAGATCGGCCCACTGGAAACCCTCTGGTAAAGTCTCAGGCTGAATGAGGATGATCTGACCAACCAAATGACTAGATCCTCAATCTGTGGTGCACCCTCCTCTCTCTGAACCTGTGTTGAGCTCCAATAAATAATATGACAGAGAAACCTCCTCCGGAAAGGGCTAGGAAAGACGCCCTAGGCCCTACAAAGAATACCCAGAAGTCCTTTTCCTCAAATCCTTCTCCTCTGCCTAGATCAAGCTAATCTCCTCAAGGTGGTGTGCCCTGCTGCTGGAAATCCCCTGAAGCTGCGCCCAAGCTCTCTCTGAACCTGTAACTGATGTAGAAAACCTCCTGAAACTGAGTAGATCTGATGTAGAATGGTGAGGGAGGAATCTTTCACCTCCGTGACCAAGCTTGGACCAGGTTGGGTGGGATCTTTCACCATCGAGCTGATCTCTAGGGTTTGTTAAGTCAAAACCCTCAAAACTCCCAAGTGCATGGGCTCACTAGCAAGAAGTCAGATATCAAAATGATAAACAACACGAATGAGAGAATAGAGGCCCTTGTCTCTCTTTTATCCTTCCTGCTCACCTTGTCCCTTCAAAGTGACTTTTACTTTATTAATTATTAATTAATTAATTAATTAAATCACTTTAATTAATTAATTAACCATTTTACCTCTGAAAAGTTCTTTATCTCTCCTTGTGGCTTCTCTGGCCACTGAAAGTCACTTCTCATTATCTTATTCTGTAGTGTTGTTCCTTTCGATTCCAATGAGCTATTACACTAAGAGGTTCCTCCAAGTATTATGCCCAATATGACCTCCTTAGTGAATTTAATTAACCTATAGCCCAAAATAACTCAAAATCATGGAAATCGTCGGAATGCAACGAAACCAAATCCAAGTTGTGCGGAATGGATCATAATGATGAAATAAGATGAGCGATGCAAGCCGGTCTCCAAAATACCCCTCAATAGCCCTTGTACTCACTATAACCTCCATTTAGCAACTCTGGTCATCATAAAACTCTGTAATATAATGATGTCCCAAAGTGGGGACATTACACTGAAACAAAAGGTGAATAAAATATAATAAAATCCCTAGAAAGTGGCAAGAAAAGGTCAAAGAGGTGGGGTTCCCTCTTCCTAGGTGTTGTAAATGCTGAGTCAAAATAGGTGGAGAACTCCCCTCAAAAAGTGGCCCAAGTAACCTCATAAGTGGAGCCGCTTCCTTGGAAGGTGTGGAACAACCCCAGAGGGCCCCCCCTAGGGCCAAGCGTTTTCCTCCAATTATGTAGAAATGCCTCGAAATATGTAGATGTGCCTTCAGCGTGGATGAATACCTGAAAAAATCAACATAAAGCCAAGTGCCCTCCTCCAATGTGGACAAAAACCATAATCAATACTTATGCCAAAGCTTTTGACATATCCTGTGCATCAAACTCTTCTTAGAATGACCCCAATTTGGCTTGGGCCGAATCTAAGGTTAACAATACCATTGCGACATCAAAAGGAGGCAAAGATGATATATTTTAACTATGAAGCAACATGCATGGTGTCATTTCAATCGAGGCTGTGGATGTTTTGTCTTGGAGGTGCATGCCCACCATTTAGAATTTCTACCCATTTCTCAATAGATTCCACCACTTGTGCTATATTTCTTTTAATCTCCTATGCTTGTGGTGGAGTTGAATCCTTTTCCAGATAATAGTTTATTTGAATGTGAGAACAATCTGACTTTGCCCTTTGACATAATTAATTCTGATGTTGATTTGAGGATGATTTAAAGGATCTACTAATTATTTTTAAGCAAATATGTCAAATATCATACGAACAAAAATCGGTTTGAAGCATAGATACAATAAGATATTATTGCCTCCATCAGTTTCCCTTAAGAGATATAAATTCAAAAGATTTTTTACCTAATACAAATCACAAATAGATTTTATAGTATGTATTATCTAACTTGAAAGGAATCCTTTCAGATGAATTACTTACTAATACTTATATTCTTGAATTAGGTTCTTTCCAATACATTCATACTACGTTTTGTTGTGGGTGCGCCATTAACTGAACAACAGCATGTTAGTGCTGCATGGGCAATACTTCAAGAGCAAGCGGCCATTCTTCTGAAGAGTGACGAATTCTCCAAATGATTATGTTACTACACATGACTTACTTTTTGTTTTTGTAAATTTATGGATTCAAATTCTTTAGCATTTTGACTTACTTTTTGTTTTTGTAAATTTATGGATTCAAATTCTTTAGTGGCATATTCATTTTCATGAATAATCAAATTCTTTAGTGGCATATTCATTTTAATGAATAATATGACATTGCATATTTATAGTTACCATTTTTGTTTCCGCCAAACCTTATACAGTATATGAAAATGTTTGGGCTCACATGCATATGTGCCTTCCACGAGTTGCCTCGTGATACCTTGTTATAAGAAAAGGAAGTTGAAACTAAACTAAAGTATGCATCGACTTTACCGAATCATGTTTTCTTTGTTCTTTTTCTTAGTAACTGGCCACTTGTGTTATCTTACTTAGAAAAGGGCTTACCATAAAAATCTTCTGAAAACTTATCAAGCACCTTGATTTATAAATAAAGATGGCCAAGTCTACAGGAGTATACATTGAACTATTAATTAATTTTGGGTAGAGGTTTGAGACAAACTGGGAAAAATAAAGTGTAACTCCTATAATTCTTAGTGCATAATTTGTTATAATAATCTTAGTGCATAATTGGTTATAATAATCTTGGTTGGCGATAAAGATACGAAACTTTAGGTCCTATTAATTTCATATGAGCTTTTAAAATGTTGTGTAAATGTATCATTTTAATTTTTACGGTGAAATTAGTCATATTCTTTAATAAATATAGATTTGTGTTTTACTCTTGTCACATTGTGGGTTACACATGAGACATTCCAATATGTAAAGGAAAATAAAATGGAAAATAAAATGGAGAAGATCAAAGTTTATATCTTTAAAGCATAGAATAATTGGTTATGTGTAGTGTCATGCAATGCTAAAGAGATAAAATGTATCCCATTTGAACTTGTCTCATTGAAAAAAAATATAAAGAACAAATTTTTTAATCATAATGAGGGAAGGATGCTAAAAGCATGGTTTTTTAACCCAATCAACTCGGACTCGGACTCGGTCGAGTTGACTGAGTTGACCACAAACCGTCTTGACTTGGCCCTCTACTCGATTTGGGGACCAATTTGGTTACTGAACTGGTCCAACTCAATCAAGTCCATTCCTACTCGGCCAAGTTGGTCATCTTCCTCACCATGGTGCATAGTTTGAGGAAAATTTGAATTTGAAAAAAAACTACCTAAACCCTAAAAAAAAACTATATAGAGACCCCCCCTAACCTCTAGTTACCTCGCACCTACTAGTACTACTACTATAGTTATAGATGTTTGACAAGTCTGAAAACTCTAAGACAGAGGATGATCTTGTAGCTCATGTTGAGGATCTCATTTCTAGCATTGGACATGAGTTTGATGATTGATCATATTGATCAATCATTTGTAGTAGGCCAATAGCTTGTAGCATGTTTTTTGGACTCTAGAGACCATTTAGAGCCTTATTGATTATGTTTTTTTGTTTCTAATATGTATTGGACTTGGTGCCATTTTGATATATTCACCCTTACATGGTATATACATGAGCAAACTTTGCATATTTTGTCTCTAATGGTTTGGAATATTTTAAATATGTTTTTTTCATTAAAATTTAAATATTTATGTATTTTTTAGTAAACCAAGTCAATAAATTCAAACTAGTTCGAGTCATGGCCGAGTCCAAGTCGAGTTTGAGTTGACCCTCAACCAATTCTAAGGCCAAGTATGAGTTTAAAACATTGGCTAGAAGTGGGGAAGGCACTAAAAGTGTAGATGGTTAATGCTAACCTCACACCTAGACCCACACAAACAACTAGAAATAATATGACCAATCTAAAAATAATCATTATTAGATCATGCACAACAAAATCCCCTCTCAATTGATTTGGCGAAGAGTATAAAAAGCACAATTTATTGAAATAAAATTAGGTATTGGTGTCCAATCAAAAGCATAGATATGCTTTAATTCCTGGCACAAGTCCAAATGTTCCAACAATGGGAAACATTAAATGTAATTTAAATCTAAACTTCTAAAGAAATCTATCTATGCCCTACTTTCTCTTTCATAAAATTCAATCATTAATTTTGGATTTCCAAACATCAGGATAAGCAAGTACTAGAGAATGTCAACCAATTTTTGTCCTTCCTTGTCTAACTATTAGAAAATTGTTTTTTGAGCACAAGTACAACATGAAGGTGTTGACGTGTCATATCCCCTCCCATTTGACCTCCTTGGGAGGGTGGACGTAGTGGCCCAGGTTGATCCGGATTTTATGAGCAGAACGAAATGACTACAGATTATTAACAGGTGCTTAACACAAAATAACAGAGATACAATAAAACTGGTTTTCTATTCAATAAGGAAATAAGATGAAACTGTAAAATGCAGTGGAAATAAGTTTGCTAGAATGGTGGCGACTTATCTCTGAGAAGAGATGTGATGGCTGCGTTCATTCGCAAGAATATCGTTACAATGAGGCTCTGAAGGCCTTTTTACAATAAATAGGAATGCCCAAAACCCTAGACATCCAAAAACCTAACCCTAGGAGATGAAGCGCCAAAAGTCATGTGGGCCCCATCTGGGTAAGTTAGTACATCAACTTCCTGGGGTTGTAACTTTTGCATAGGATCTTCGTTTTAGGCATATGATAGCCCGTTGGAAAGGTATAATCGAGGAGATTCATTTTGGAGGCTCAATCATGCCTTTGGCTATCATTGAGAAGATTGATCCCGAAAAACCTTCATTTAGGCCTTCAAAATGGCCCCGGAAGTTAAAACTGCTAAAAATAGTAAATTGCCAAAAATGTCAGAAAATTGTTTTGAGCCAGTTGGAAAAGGTGGGTGGCCACCAATATCCACCTGGATCAATCCTCCCTCCTTAGGAAGAAATGGTCTCCATTGGGTTGAGTTCCCCCATTAGATGAGAAAATTTCTATTGAATTTGGCCCGGGTGAGCCCCTTGCCTTGGTACAGGAGCTGCCCTGCTTTGACGACTCGATAAAGTTGGATCCTTTGCTATTGAGTGCCCTTGATCTGTGTGTCCACAATCTAATCGTTGGATGCCTGTTGTATGCAATTGGGGTTGAGATTTGTTGGTGTCAATTGCTCTACTACGTCTGAGGTGTCCAATAATGGTGGGAAATAAGGGCAAAGGAGATCCACGTTGAACACTGGGTGTAGGCCAAGGAAAAGAGGAATGTTGAGCTCAAAAGCATTATTCCCCATGACCTTGGTGCTGGTGTACGACCCATAACAGAGTGGGTGAAGCTTCCGATGGGGTCCTGTAAGGCGTTCTTTCTGCAAGTGCAACCGAACTTTGTTGCCCACCTAAAACTTATGTGGCACCCGATGTTGATCATGGCGCTACTTGTACTTGTCATTGGACTTTTGTAGGATATCCTGAACATGTTGACGGATGTGTTGGATCCGCTCAATGAACCAGGTGGCTTTGTCTGCTTCAGTTGGAGCAGGAGATGAGTCGGTCGAGGTGATCGCAAGGGGAAGTGCAACATCTATGGGACCCAATGGTTGGAATCCCAACCCCACCTGAAAGGGGATATGGCCGGTTGAGCTATGCAGGGCTCGATTGTAGCTATGTTGGACATAGGGGAGGCTCTCATCTCATGTGCGAGGGTGCTTTGAATTATACATGCAAAGGATATGCACAGTCATTCGATTTACAACCTCAGTTTGGCCATCTGTCTGGGGATGGAAGGTTGTGGATTTGGTGAGCTTGGTGTCCAATAGTGACCAGAGGCTCGACCAGAATGTGTTGAGAAATCGACTGTCCTGATTTGAGACAATGGTTTGTGGGATTCCAAAATGTATCCAGACTCGTTCAAAGAAGAGCTTAGTAGTGGCCTCTGTTGTGATGTTCTTCTTGCAAGCAACCAGAATCGTCATCTTAGAAAAGCGATCAACAACCACAAAACACAGTCATTTCCTCGCTTGGTGGACGGGAGGCTCGACATGTAGTCCATTGAGATGGATTCCCATGGCCTGTCAGGAGTAGGAAGAGGGGTGTACAGACCCTGTTTCTTAGTGGTTGGTTTGGCAATAGTGTAGGCAGTGCATGACCTGATATACTTGTTGACCTCCCATCGAAGTTTCAGCCAGTAGAAATGTTTCTGTAGCATCATCATTGTCTTTTCGACGCCGAAGTGTCTTGCCACCCGACTGTAGTGGGCTTCCCAGATCAGCTTCGCTCGCTCGCTTGATGGAACACAGATATGGCCTAGACGACACAACAACCCATCCTGAAGATGGAAATTATCGACAATTGTGTTTGCACCCAATACTTGGTAGGTGGTGGCGAAGTCCAGGTTTGTGTCATAGAGTTGGGGCCATCCAGAGGTCTCATGGCCGCAGGAGTCTAGCATTGTGGTGAGTGTCGCAACTAGCGGTCTGCTGAGGCAATCAACGACACGATTGGTGCTTCCTGTTTTATACTTGATGTTGAGGTGGAATTGTTGCAAGTATGTGGACCACTTTTGATGGCAATCATTCTGTTATTTTTCTTGTGTCTACATGAACTGCAGTGGCTTATGATTAGTGTGGATGACTATCTCCTTCCCAAGAATGTAATGTCTCCACTAGCAGTAGACTTACACAATGGAGTACATTTCTTTGTCGTAAGTAGGGTACTTACGGACAACATCTAATAGTGTCTCACTATGATAGGCCACAAGGTGGTCGTGCTGAGTGAGAACGACGCCCACCGCATAGTCTAAAACATCTGTCTCAATCTCAAAGGGTTGTTGTAGGTCTGGTAGTGAAAGTACTGGGGTTGAGCACAAGCGCTGCTTCAAATTGTCGAACGCTTGTTGTTGGGACCGAACCCACACAAATTTTGCCTTATCACCACCCCTGGTTATTTGGCTGAGGGCCCATGTAATATGGGAGAATCCCAACACGAACCTGTGGTAGAAATTGGCAAGGCCCAAGAAGCTCTAAAGCTCAGTGAGTGTGGTTGTAGCTAGCCAGTCACAGATGACTTGGATCTTGGCTGGATCCACATGTACGCCATGCTGATCAATTATGTAGCCCAGGTAATGGACCCTGTCCATGCCAAAGGAGAATTTTTCCAAGTTAGCATATAGCTTGTGCTGTCGCAGGGTGTGCAGAACTTGTTGAATATGCTGCAAGTGTTCGGCCCAAATCTTGTTGTAAATGAGAATGTCATTCAAATACACCACTACAAAAGTATTGGTGAATGATCGTAGGATATCATCCATCATCCTCATGAAAGTGGTTGGAGCATTTGTCAAACTAAAGGGCATGACCAACCATTCAAAAAGACCTTCCTTTGACTTGAAGGCGGTTTTCCATACATTTGTCTGTTTTATCGGGACCTGGTGGTAGCCAAACTTTAGATCAATCTTACTGAAGTATTTGGCCCCCGTGAGTTGATCAAGGAGGTCATCGATTCGGGGAATCGGGTACTGGTTTCTGACTGTGATTTTATTCAGAGCCCAGTGATCAATGCAGAGTCGCTAGGTTCCATCTTTCTTCTGTACCAGCACGATTGGGCTCCCGCAGGGTGATGAGCTGGGACAGATGTGCCCCTTGTGGAGCAGTTCTTGGATCTGTTGCTTGATCTCCTCATTCTCTAATAGAGAGCGACGATAGACTGGCCCATTGGGCAGTGATACGTTAGGGGTCAGATCGATGTGGTGCTTGACCTAGTAGTGCAGAGGTACCTCGGTAGGTGAGGAGAAGATATCTGAGTATTCTTCCATGACCTTATCTACTTGCTTATACTGTGTGAAGAGGTCGGCCGCAGAGACCCTAGATGTGGCTGTGATCTTTCGCTTATTCTGAGAGCGAATCACGAAGAAGACAAACTTCCTCGTCTGAGAGATGACCTTCCTGCATTGTTTAGCAAAGATCAAGGAAATATCACTAGGTGGGACTGCCTCGGGTATCTTGTACAATTTCCTGTTCAAAGCAATAATAACACTACGAGGCCTAGACTCATATACAACATGTCGTTTCCATAAATAAGGTTGGCCCAAAAGAACATCACAAACTTCGAGAGAAGCAACATCACACAATACCTCGTCTTTGAAGGGCTTGATGTCGTACGACAGTCAACACTGTTGGTTGACGCGGAGATCGCTTCCTTAGCGGAGCCATCCAATGGTGTAGGGTTGTGGGTGCGGTGTTGTCGACAGGGCCAACCACTTGACGACCTCTGCTAAGATGAGGTTCTTCTGGATACCGCTATCCACGATGAAGTGCAACGGGGTGCCTTTTACCCACATCTATGAATGGAAGTGGCATTCTCCTTCTTTTGGTTCGTCTAGTTCACCAGGTTGGAGCTTGGTGGTAGCAACGGTGGAACTAGGTTTCGCGTCAATGATCTGTTTTCCCCTTTCTGGTTACGTCTCAGAGTCTAAACCCGCATCTGATTCAGAGGCTTTCACTTCGGCCACCAGTGACTGCTTTGAACGGCAGTCAACAGTGTTATGCCAAGGGCTCTTATGGATGTCGCACCCCTTCTCGGTATCTTTCTTTGTCTTTCCGATGTCCTTCTTTGCTTGCGGCTTGGACTGGTTGTCCTGATACTGTCCATCTTTTCTTTGTCTTTTGTTCTGTGGGTTGGGGCCACCCTTTCTTGGCTTTTGTTGTGAGGGGTTCCCATGCCCAAATTGCCGCATCTTTTGTTTGAGATTCTGCTCAATTTTGACAGCATATCGGTAGGTCGCGCCCAAGGATGAGATGTCCAAAAATTCCATTTCGGTCTGGATGTATCTATGCAGAGCGATGCGATACTTGAGCACCAGATGTCGCTTTGAATCTTTGATACCCAACTTGGTGCGCAAGGTATGAAAGATATTTGTGAAATCCGACACTGCTTGGTCTCTTTCTTACCGTAGTGTGGTCCATTTGGTATACAAGTCGTCATAACTTCCGACAGGGTAGTATTGTTCCTTAATAGCATCCCTGAAGGATTCCCAGGTGGTCGTGACTGTAAATAATGAAGGTTCCTCTGTTTCCTTTTGCTCACAAAAAGTTTCCCACCAATCTTTGACATGGGGAATGGCTTTGAGGAGTGCAAAAGTAATCTTTTTTCTATTCAAAAAGTTATGGATAGAAAAGTACCCTTATAGTAGATTCAACCACTTGTCTACAACATCTGCGTCTATCTGACCTTCAAATATAGGAATATCGAAGTTTATTTGTACCTTGAAGGGGGTGGCGCCTCCGCTCGAAGAAGATGCGTCGCCTATTGGTAGTCGTCGAAGGATTTGCGCGAAACTATCCATCATCTTGTTCCTTTGTTGCGTGAGGGCTTCCTTAATCAAGAGTTTGAAAGGATCTCATGTCCCAACATCTTTTTTTTCTCCTTCCATGAGAGGTCGCTTGGGCGTGTGAGAGTTTTTGTCCTTAAGAGAAACAAGATCGAGACCCAACGCTTTGTACTCTGACCTCGTTGGGGACATGCATTAAGACGACAAGGAGAAGACCGCTCTGATACCACTAATCCAGATTTTATGAGCAGAACGAAATGACTATAGATTATTAACAGGTGCTTAACACAAAATAACAGAGATACAGTAAAACTGGTTTTCTATTCAATAAGGAAATAAGATGAAACTGTAAAATGCAACGGAAATAAGCTTACTAGAATGGTGGTGGCTTATCTCTGAGAAGATATGTGACGGTTGCGCTCATTCGCAAGAAGATCATTACAATGAGGCTCTGAAAGCCTTTTTACAATAAACATGAATGTCAAAAACCCTAGACATCCAAAAACCTAACCCTAGGAGATGAAGCATCAAAAGTCATGTGGGCCCCGTCTGAGTAAGTTAGTACATCAACTTCTCGGGGTTGTAACGTTTTCATACGATCTTTGTTTTAGGCGTATGATAGCCTGTTGGAAAGGTATCATCGAGGAGATTCATTTTGGGGGCTCAATCATGCCTTTGGCCATCATTGAGAAGCTTGATCCCGAAAAACCTTCATTTAGGCCCTTAAAATGGCCTCGGAAGTTAAAACTGCTAAAAATAGTAAATTTCCAAAACTGTCAGAAAACTATTTTGAGCCAGTTGGAAAAGGTGGGTGGCCATCGATATCCACCTGGATCATAGAGGGCTCCTCATAGGCCATAGTCCCCCAAAGGAAGGGGAGTCGTTGGGTTTAAAGGGACACTAGGAGGGAAGCAATGGGTTTAAAAGTGTCCATGGGGAAAAGAAAAGGGTAAGTGACCCTAAATTAAGGGGAAAGACACCTAAAAGGAGGGGATCAAGCTAAGGACAAAAACTATATAATAAGGAGAGAGATACAATTCAAGAGGACACGAATTCATTTTGGGAGTTTGTCTTTTCTGACTTTGGAGGTGGTTGCCTCAGTTCATTGGAGGGTTGTAAACCCTTACGCTCTGTTGGGTTTCGGTGAGGCCTTGTGCTCACCCTAGCTCAACCTCAAACCATTCTGCACCAGAAATCTATCTATTGGGAGGCTAATATGTTGGAAGGATTGTTGAAGGTTGTTGTCACCTCCTCTAAGAGGATCGATTCTATCTCAAGAGGAAGTCAATATGTGCGAAGGAGGGTTTGTGAACTGTGGAGGGCTGGCGGATGAGCTCCAGTGGAGGCTGAGGGTAGTTAAGGGTACAACGAGCTGCTCAAGGTTCAGTTCCATCCCTTGAAGGGGAGCCAAACCCTATTCCCTTTGGTTCTAAGAGGGTCGAGTCCCTATCTTCTTGGATGGTTAGCTTGGAAAAGGGTCGAGTTAAGGTTTGCTCAGTTGAGGATTATTATGGGTGGATTACCATCCACTATAGCACATGCCAGGGGCATCTCATGGCTAATAGAAGTAGAAACAAGGGTCTAAGGGGGGCACCGAACCCTTATTTCTACTGTTGGGAGTCTGACGCAGCAAACAAAAACAACCATACCACCACTGCAGTGGATCTTCAGGTTTTGTTTAGTTTTTTTGTTGTAGAGACTAGGTGTTGTTACAACATTAATTATCTATGTGATTAAGACCGTATTTCGGTGTATGTTATAGTTGTGGAAGCAACCCTTAGAGGATTACTACTTTTGGATATCATTGCTATATTGCAGAACTGAAATATAGTTTTTAAAGAAGTTGAATTCTATTTATATGTTAATCATTTGTAAGTGTTATTTGTTTATGATGCAAATATTGTGAAGTACAGTGGAAAAATAAACTTGTTTGCAAGTTGGTTTAACCCCCTTACCTAGCCCAGAAACCCTAAGGATATTACAGTGGTATTAGAGCTTTAATGTTTCTAGCCTGTGAGTGCTTGGATGACGAGAAGACGAGGGCATGGGGGACAACCCTTACCTGAAATTTCCGAAGAAGAAACAACAAATATGGGGGACCATAATGAGGAAAGAGATGAGAGGGAGGACATTAGTGTGTTTCACATACTAAATGATTTAGCTAAAGGGAAGAATGAAATGAGGGAGATGTTTGCCAGGGGACAAAGAGAGTTATTTGACACCCTCACGCAGTTGTTGAACCCACAGGCTAACAACCAGGGCATCAATATCAATGGAGGTCACGGGAAAAATAGTTCTCAGGCATAAGGGAGCAATAGTGGAGCCCCGAGTAATGGACATAATAGGTCTCAGGTGGAAGGGAGAAACAATGGAGCCTCGGTGGAAGGAAACAATTCTCATGTACCTAGGAAAAGTGTGCAACAGACAGTGAGTGGGAGGACACCCAGACCCCTCCTGCCTCGCTTCATTGATTTTGTATTTGGGGCATATTATTGGCGCACAAGGGGTACATGTTGAAGATTTTCCAGGTCCTAGAAGGCTACCAACTAGGTTTGTCTTTGACCTCAAGTTGGCTCTAAGTTTCAACTATCAAAGAAGGGTTTTCTTCTGTTTTATAACAAAAAATTATTCAGTAACTTCTTTGTTGTTTTGTTACAATTACATAGTCCATATAGGTGCTCTAGCATGTAGTTTTGTCACAAGATGATAGCACATGCATACCATAAGCTATATAACACACCTAGAGATCTTTTAGAACTAAAATAGTGTTGTTCTAAATACTAACATACATGAAAATGAACACGGGTATTTTTGGTCAACATGACCCTGGAGAACCCCCCCCCTCCCCGAGGAAAACCAGTTTGGAATCTGAGTGTATAAATGTGGAGAATAGAAGGTGGAATACAACAAGTACAATAAACAGATGAACTTGATACAATAACAGCTTGAACCAAGCTAAAACACAAGTCCAAATGAAGAATATGTTCCCTAGGATGGTGCGCCCTCCTCACAAGTTGCCAAAACCACTGAACTGAAGCTCTCTTCCAACTGGAAGCTCTGATGGAGAAACCCTCCCATAGTACTTTGAATCTATGTTGTGGCTCTCCACTGAAATTGTCCTCAAATCAAACTAACCTCTGCAAGTCCTCCTTGCTAGTTGTGCACCCTCCTCCTAACAAGAACTGGCTCCACAAATAAATGAAGGACTAAGCTTGTTGGCTACCACCATGAATATGGGTGCCAAATCTTTCCTCCCTCAATGCATCCAACCTCATCCTCATGCTCCTCTCCCAACTCTCTTGGTGAACATAACAAGGAATAATAACCTCTCATTTGTCCTTGCGCCCTCCTTAGGGAAGCATAAGGAAACCTAAAATATGAGTGGATGAGATCATCTCATCTCATCCCTAATCAATGGCTGATATCATCTCAAAAGAATCTCAACTCAAAACCCACTTTACCTAAGTTTCCATAGTTTCACTTTATGTCCCTTAATTCACCCACAAAGTGAATTAATTGTCATTTTAGGCTAAAATGACCAAATTTCACTTTTGACTTAAATCGCCTAAGTCAAAGTGAAATTAGACATAAAGTACATGGTACATGGTACATGGTACAAAGTACTTCCCACTTGTGTTTAGAGGCTCACAAACACAAGGGGACCACTTTCCAAGGTACCCAAATATCAATACTCCCTATTATCGAAGAAAGTGCTCTTCACCACCAATATCATCCCTATAGTGGACATGGTTTCCTACTGGAGAATACTCAGGGAGTATGGTTGTACCCTGATCAATGAAAGTAGTCTCTAACATAGATATACTCAATCTACATGATCTATAGATGGAAGTGTCTCTCCACCTATCCAAGATCACTTAGATCTTGGTATCAAACCAAAGATCTCAACCTTGGTCTCCCACCAAGGATTTCTATCTCCTGGCATCTCGCCAATGGTCACTACTCTTGGCATCTCACCAAGAATCACTCTCTTGGAATCTCACCAATATTCTCCCCCTCTTGGTATCTCACCAAAAGTACCTGGATCTTGACATCTCACCGAGATCCTCAACTTGGCCTCTTGCCAAGTAGCTTCCACCTGAAGTGGAACCAAAATCTGATCTTCCTATCTCTGTAGCCAAGTGAGGCTCAAGCCTCCGTGGTGCCCTGGTGTTCCTCCTCATCAATCTTTGATGCTCTGAAGCCTCTGCACCAACCCTCTGTCTCGACAACTCTGAAACTGAAGTTGTCCTGGGTGGACCAGTCACCCCTGATGATGGTGTCCATGAAAACTGAGTCTAAGCTCTCTCTGAATCACTACTATGATTCAGTAGTACCTCCTCAACTCTGTCTCCCCCCCTGATGATGGATGGTGTAACAACAGACAAAGTAGTAGCGAATGCACACTCTCTCGCAAACTATTCATCGAACTCAAGCTCCTCTATGTCATTACTGAAACATCCTAATGCTTCTTCTTCTTCTTGGGACATTATCCTACATAATGACCCATCTTTGTACAAGCAAATCATCTCACTATTCTCATGTCTCTCTTTTGCCCACCACTGCTCTCTCCCTGTGGCAGGGCCCTAAACTTGGCACCCTGTCGACCTCCCCTGCCAGTCTTCTTCTTGCCCTTTGTCTAAAGAGCAAGGTCTTTATCACCTTGCAATGTCTACTACTGTCTAGAAGCCTCTGATATAATTCTAGTCTCCTCCTGAACAAAATCATCTCACAATATCTCCCAAGTGGGCATGATCTCCCTGGAAACAATGCCACGAACAAATGGACCCCGTGGTTTGGTGAAGTTGTTGAAGGTTGTCCTCACCATAGAATCTAGGTCCACTACCTCTCCAACGACTCCAAGATCATCTCTGATTTGGGTGTATCGGTCAAGGAAATAAGTAACCGAATCGTCCTGGAGCATACGAATGCACCTGAGTCGATCATAAAGAACCATTTTCTGATTCTGGTTAGAGATCTAGTAAATATTGCAAAGATATGCCCACATCTCAAATGCATATGCTTTCCTAGTCAAGTGGGCAATGATGTGATCCCGCACTGCATCACACATCATCCTCTTTGCCTTGTTGTTCCTTTTCCTGAACTCTGCTAACAAGATGGGAGAAGTAGCAGGAGGAATAGGAACAACTGACTCAACTATATCCCATAGTTTGAGTTCCTCTAAGACAAAGACGATCCTGGCCTTCCAAGGTGACCAGTTGCTAGCTCTAACTAGCCTATCCTCCACACCCATCTGAGATGTTGACATCACTGCCGACTGCACTCAAACTGAGGATGCAATTGCAAAGGAACGTTGCCTCGCTCCTATCAACACAGGTGTGAAAAGAGGCAAACGAACACCGACCTCACTCCTAGCAATATAGGTGTGAAAAGAGGTCGTAAAAAATAAACGTCACTCCTACCACGTAGGTGTGAAAAGAGACTGACGAAAATTTCCACAAACTGCTCTACAACCCTCCACAAACTTCTACCAACAAGCTGCCACTAAACTCAGTCAATGGTTGTCCAAAAAATCTGCCCAAAAGGTGTCTAAAACAGTCCAACAAGATGTTGTCCAAAACTCAGCAAAAATTAGCCACCAAGCTCTGATACCATGAAGATTTTCCAGGTCCTAACAGGCTGCCAACTAGGTCTTCTTTGACCTCAAGTTGGCTCTATGTTTCAACTATCAAACAAGGGTTTGCTGCTATTTTATAAGAGCAAATTGTTCAGTAACTTCTTTGTTGTTCCGTTACGGTTACATAGGCCATATAGGTTCTCTAGCATGTAGTTTTGTCACAAGATGTTAGCACATGTATACCATAAGCCATATAACACACCTAGAGATCTTTTAGAGCTGAAATAATGTTGTTCTAAACACTAACATACATGAAAATGAACACAGGTATTTTTGGTCAACATGACCCTGGATAAAACCCCTCGAGGGAAAACCAGTTTGGAATCTGAGTGTATAAATGTGGAGAATAGAAGGTGGAATACAACAAGTACAATAAACATATGAAACTGATACAATAGCAACTTGAACCAAGCTTAAACACAAGTCCAAATGAAGAAGATGCGCCCTCCTCACAAGTTGCCAAAACCACTGAATTGAAGCTCTCTGCCAACTGGAAGATCTGATGGAGAAACCCTCCCATGGTACTCTGAATCTGTGTTGTATCTCTCCAATGAAACTGTCCTCAAAGCAAATTGGCCTCTACAAGTCCTCCCTGCTAGTTGTGCGCCCTCCTCCTCAAGTGCGCCCTCCTCTTAGAAAGAACTGGATCCACAAATAAATAAAGGACTAAGCTTGTTGGATACCACCATGGATGTGGGCACGCAAGCTTTCCTCACTCAATGCATCCAACCTCATCCTCATGCTCCTCTCCCAACTCTCTTGGTGAACATAACAAGGAATAATAGCCTCTCATTTGCCCTTGTGCCTTCTTTAAGGAAGCATAAGGAAACCTAAAATATGAGTGGATGAGATCAACTCATCTCATCCCTAATCAATGGTTGAGATCATATCAAAATAATATCAACTCAAAACCCACTTTACTTAAGTTTCCATAGTTTCACTTTATGTCTCTTAATTCACCCACAAAGTGAATTAATTGTCATTTTAGGCTAAAACGACCAAATTTCACTTTTGAATTAAATCTCCTAAGTCAAAGTGAAATTAGACATAAAGTACATGGTACATGGTACAAAGTACTTCCCACTTGTGTTTAGAGGCTCACAAACACAAGGGGACCACTTTCCAAGGTACCCAAATCTCAACACAGGTCCACCAGGAGAAGATACGAGCGATACTTGATTGGCCCACACCCAGATCATTGACGAAGCTATGAAGATTCTTAGGGTTATGTAGTTATTATCGATGCTTTGTGAGGGGGTTTTCCCCGCTTAGTGCACAATTGACCGACCTCACTATGAAGGGGGAATTCAGGTGGTCAGAGGAGGCCCAACAAGCATTTGACCGGATGAAGGAAATGATGAGCACTTGTCCAGTGTTAGCACTTCTCGACTTTTCTCAACCCTTTTTTTGTTGATTTTTCAATAAGCTAGGATTAAGCATGAAGTTCATTCCATTTTTAGCATTTTACTTGAACCATAGACAATTTGTTGCAGCAACCAAGATCACAAGAAGAAACACCCCGCACATGTACACAAGAAATATCCTGGGAAACCCTTCTCAACAAGGAAAGAAAACCGAGCCAATCATTTTCTATATTCTTCAAGAGAAATACCTCCACCACTATAAAATACTAGCACACAAAAGGGTGCTCACAAACCCTAGAATACTAGCGCCCAAGAGAGGTGCGCACTTTTCCCAAGAAGTACTTGCTGAAATTTCCAAACTCACACTTGTGATATGATTCCTCAATGGGGAATTTACCTTTACTTATATTAGATTGAACCTATCAACAATGGTGTCTATTGGCACAACAGGGTCGACCTCAATAAAGTCACAATATAATTAATAATTACTATATTAATTATCTTTTACATTAGTTATCTTTCACTTTATGGTGGGGCCCACCTATACCCTTTACATCACAAATAGGGTTATAGGTAAGTCTGACTCTTGAACAATATAGCAAGGGATCTCATCATACACCCACTAGTGCTCAGCCACTAGGAGCACATCCATCTGTGCTCAGCCACATGGATTTCCACATATCTATCTCACTGTGTCTCACAGGAGAACCACACTCACTAGTGCTCAACCACTAGGATCACGTTCACGTGTGCTCAGCCACAGGCGTGTCCAACTCAACAGATCTTCTTTATCACTATGTTACAAAGGAGAATAATCTGGAGTATCACATCATCTCAAATCTCTACACAGAGGAGGCTAATACATCATTTCATCTCTGTCTCAGAACGATACACCCAACTCATGGGCTTCCCCACACGTTCACCTGTGCTCAACCATAGGCACGTCCAACTTAACAGATCTTCTTTCTCACTGCGTTACATAGGAGAATCATCTGGAGTATCATCTCAACTCTCTGCACAGAGGAAGCCAATACAATGTTTCATCTCTGTCTCAGAGAGGAACCACATACCCAGCTCATGGGATTCACCACCTCACACAAGGGCACAACGTTCCAATTCCGTCTCAGATAGGAACCACACACCTATATCATGGGCACACCCAACTCATGGGCTCTCTCTCAAGTCAACTCACTCATTCTATGTCCTGGAGGATGTCTCACACAACTTTAACAATCAACACTCCCTCTCAGCTAGGGAGCCATTCTCCATCAGGCCAAGTCTCGCACAAAAGTATTCGAACTTCGTCTTGGTTGTAGTCATCAACACTCCCTCTCAGCTAGAGAGGTATTCTCCACCAAGCCAGTTTCTCATGGAAGTACTCGAACTTCATATTGGCAAGCAATTTGGTGAAGATATCTGCAATCTGCTCATGTGTAGGAAGATACTACACGTGTATTTCTTTCCTCTGCATCATGTCTTTGATATAATGGTATTTTATCTCGATGTGTTTCGATATATCATAAAACATAGGGTTCTGAGAGAGATTTACACATCTCTAGTTATCACAATGAATAGTAGTAGGATCCATCTCATGTTCGAATAAATCTGTCAGAAGTTTGCGAAGCCACACTTGCTTTGCGGACTACCACACTCAATGCTATGTTTCTACCTCTATGGTACTCAATTCCATAGAGATTTGTTTCCTTTTGTACCAAGAAACCGTGGTAGACCCTAAAGTAAAGAAACAACCAGAGGTGCTCTTCCGGTCCACTGCGCTCCCTGCCCAATTTGCATATCCCTACAAACTCAAGTCTACACTAAAGGCATATCTTAGGCCATATCCAACTGTGCCTCGTAGATATCTCAATAGTGAGTTTGCCTCGACTGACTCATGAATTGGCTAAGTACATTCATTATATAGAATATATCGAGTGTGGTGTTAATGAGGTACATCAGTGATCCAATCATTTGTGGATCAATCTCGTCTGAATCATCATCATTCATTTTCCTCAAATCCATCACCATCGGTGTATGCATGGATTTGCATTTAGTCATACTGAACTTATTTAATATCCCCACTGCATATTTTCCTTGACTCAGGAAAAATCTCATCAATCCTCTGCCATACTTATTGTCCCAAGAAGTAGTACATCATACCTAGATCCTTTATCTCGAAATCAGAAGTCAAAATTTTACTTGTATCCAACAACACGACTTCCTAAATAAGTCATCAAAATCAATCTCTTGTCACCAACAATGTAATAATATAGGTTTGGATCAGCAACACCCTCATTGAAACCCAAACTCATCAAGAATCCATCCATTTGATGTAGTTTCCAACTCATGGATTGTAGTACAGATGGAAGTGTAATAGGTTTACTGGATCGGGTGTCTCATCATAGACAACTTCCTCTTTTTGTGGGAATCCTATGGTTACAGATATCGCTTTGTATTTCTCGAAACTTCCATTAGTTGCATGCTAGATCTTATAGATCCACTTGGAAGTCGCCATAGACTTCCCTTATGGTCTCGAAACAATATCTCATACATCATTATTTAAGATACACTGGTATTCTTCCGTCATGGCATATTTCCATACCGTTCACATGTCGCTTCTCCATAACAAGGAGGCTCATAATCAATAAAGTGGATCATGGTTGAAGGGTAGCTCGAAAATCTCTTTTGCTTTCTCGAGATGTGCCTTGAGGGTCTTGTATGTTCCTATGCCTCCTGTAGAGTTTGTCGAGCCTAGGCAGGCCTTTTATTCCCTACTGCAATATCTCTGGGCATATCAACTAGAGCAACGAGATCAACTGGAATAATCTTTGTCTCCCTATGAACTGCTGAAGGGGGAAAATGTATTGTATCTTCCTTCTTCTCATTTTGTTTGACTCCCTCTGAGTCAAGTAACTCTCTCTGAAGTATGAAGGATGTAAGTCTTCTTTTACTTGTTTGCTAGATATTTTATGTCTTCAGGTACTCTACTTGACTAGCATAATAATCAATCAATAAGGTTTGGACTCTCGTACCATAGATAATGGTCCAAGTCATGAGGGCTCCCACACTAGAGATAATACCCTTCACTTATTAAGAATGCAATCAACTATATAGTTTTAATGATCAAACAATTTACCTGGGTCTGCAGTCATGCTCAATTCTGTATTTGGTTTAGAGGAAGTAATTCTCATCTCTCTTATCTTCGTTCTTTTGAGGTGTGTTGGTTATTGCTTTCTTTCCTTACATATCTTGTCTGAGTTTATTGACCCATGGTTCATGTTTGTTCGGGTTTCCAACAAATCCTCTAAAACTATCGGCCCTCTTCGTAAACCAGAAGGAAACACAGTGCACGGGGTGCACTGCGCCGTCTCACCCGAGATAGTCTTGATGGGTGGCTGCAATACTCATGTGTTTGCAGCCTAGGATTGAGTGCGAGATATGAGGACTGTATACTGAAACTCTATTATAACTTGTAACCACAATGTACTATTATTTACGATTATGCAGGAAATGTAACAACTCATTCATTCAACATAGCAATATTTACTTGAATACAATAAAGAAACACATGCATTCAATCACATAACACAGATGTTACCATGGTTCACCCCCTCCTGGGATACGTCCACAAAGATCTGGCTCTCCGCTCTTTTATTATAGTAGTTCTTCATTACAGCGTTGCGCGCTTTGCAACCCTTCTCAATTGGGTAAGATCCATATGAGCCAGACTAGACCGCACCAGGATCCTCAGCCTGTGATCTAACCCTCAAGATCTACCCTCCTCAGTCCCCTCTAGCTCAATAGCTTACAAAAGTAGGTCATACAACAAAATCTTACCTATCAACTCGGTACAACTGTTCTCTCCATAATAACAACTAGTTAACGACTATTTAACCCCACTCTGAGACCTAGGTATCTCTATTTATACATTTATGGATCTTTAGCTGTTACAATACATTACCAAAACCCTAACCCTACCGTCGTTAGGTCTTCCATGCATGTGCGTGTGCTGCTTTTCCTTCCAGTTGTCTCTTTCCTCACGCATTCCTTCTTTCCCAAAATCGTCTTTCCTTCTACTTTGTTATGCTTCCAACAGGCCCCCAACACTGACATGTGGATCATCCCGAGCCACCTAACCTTTGTGCGCTTCTTCGATCTCCTTGGTGATTGCCTGGGACTTTTCCTTGAGCTCTGTTGCTTGTATTTGCACCTGTGCGGTCTTCTCCTTGATTGTGTCTACTATCTGGACTGCAATTTCGTCACTGATCAATCCTATGCATTATGCCTGGGTCTGTGTTATCTGTGTCTTAGCTTCCTCTTCCTATGCAATGACTTCTACTATGCGCTCTTGAAACGGTTCCATTTGAGACTGATGCTCCTTTTTCTGCATTTGAGCAGTGGTAAGTTCTGCCTGCAATCTCTTCATGTCTTGCACCCCTTTGATGTGCTTCGTGATGGACATTGTCTTCTACCTCTGCTTGAAGTCTTTGATAGTTGTGCTTATCCTTTCTTCTTCCTTGTCCCACCTTTGGACTTGTTGATCCTCCTCTAACTTTGTCCAAAGTTGTGTTTCTTTGTCGAACAAGTCGGTTGTTGTGCTGACCTATTGCTCTATCTCTTGCTGCTGCTATGTTGCCTCCTACTTCCTTTGCTCCTTTACAGCTGGTGGAGTGGTGGGTGTGAGTTGCTCATGGAGATTCTCGATCTCCTTATGATATTGATCGATTTCCTGCACAATCTGATCAATCTTTTCTGTTGTTGTGAGTTCGTTGCTCTACACAATTTCTGGAATTTTTTCATAAGTTCCTGCCACTTTCTGCTCAAATCCATTCCTATGCTCCCTTTCCTCTTGGGTTTCGAACTTAGCCTGCTCACATATTGTTTCTAGCGCGTCCCTCTTTTCCATTATCTGTTGTAACTCGGCTAAGTCTGCGCGTGCATTAAATTGTACCTCTTGGGTAACGCTAACCTGTAATTTGTGTAGAGCCTTGTATGGTATCCTCAACAATAACAATTGGATTTGAGCTAAGTATTTTAGGGGTGTATTCCCCACGATCTCGTCCATGCATAGCATACTGGGTGTAATGTGGAATGTTGCATTCGTCTGTGGTATTGTATGGACTGTATCTCGCTCTCCTTCTTCCAATCTTTCTTCTGTCTACAATGTTGATGGCCTTGTTCCCATGTTGTTGCATGTTGTTTGTGCTTCCCCGATCTGCTTGAGGAACTGTCGCATATCTTCCAGCTCCTCTTGAATTTTGTCCCTGTGGTGAGCAGCATTGGCAAAATCCTCAGATATACAATCTTGAGCCGTTCAGGCTATCATCTTTGCATCATCTTTTGTGATCATGTAATATGGAGGTGTTCTTTGCGCCTTCATCTTCTTGCACGTGCCCCCCGTCTGAGTATTTGGTCTCTTACTAAGGCCTGGTTCTTGGGGATTGGGACTTGGTGTAGTCCCTTGCGCGACCTCGGCTTGTTTCTATTGTTCCTTGGCCAACTGCGTATTATCCTTCTTCCCCTTATGGGTCCCCTTCTTAACTGTCCCTTCATTTGTTTACTTTGTCTTTGTCTGGCCTGTCCTTCATTTCTTGGGCACTGGGACTTCTTGAGGCTCTGTTTCTCCTTGCCCTGCCTCCTCTTCTGGTGTCCTTCCAATAGTTCTTGGGTGAGGACTGGAATCTTCCACTTGTCTTCCCAGTCTTTGATAACCATGTCGATGTTGCCCTCTGTGATAGAATAGCGCATTTGTAGCCACTTCTTATTAGGGACCTTCCGCACCTGTATCCATATCGCATGTCGTGTGGCCTTGAAGTCGACGATGTCTCGATACTATGTGACAACCTGTGGTGTTATTTTCCACATGTTGGATATGTCCCCCTGCAGGTCGCGAAGATATCCTTTGAATATGGATCCGTTCATCTTTTTGTGCCTAGCATCGGATGTGGCGCCCAACAATAGATATCTCGCTCCCTGATTTGGTTTGGGTCTAGTAGCAAAAGAGAGATATCTCGGTTCCCTCCATCCCATAAAGGCGATTAGCATGAGCAGCCATGAGTAGTGAAATTTTGTTCTGAAATCTTGTGCATCATTGAAATCATCCTGAAATAAATTTAATAAATAGGGTGCCCAACCCACTGTGGTGCCCTCGACACATAGTGTTGCGACTGCGACGACCCCAACCGGGACTTCCTCTCTGCGGCATTTCCTTAGCAGCTTGCAGGCCAAGATTTTTGCGGCCATTTGTGTTACGACATCATTGATCCTCTTGGTGATGATTCATCGCGTCCCCCTATCTGTATCGTATTTCTTATTCATCTCCTCCGCAAGTGCTTTCTCTTTTGTCTTATCGTTGAGGAATTATGCGGGATCCATGCCATGGGATGGAAACCCTGTAATATTCACAATAATCTCTACGTTTATCGAGACGAGCTTGTCCAACCATATATCTCCACCATGTGTGACCGCCATCAATTGTTTGACGCAACTGCTTGCGTATTGTCCTCTGCCAAAGTGTGGTAGGTCTAGCAGACCTAAAATGCCTGTTTTTTCCAACCCTGTTGTCCACTGGAGTGGTTTATCAACCGGTTCCTTAACCACATTTATGCACACAATCTTTAAGTATACCTTCTTTGTGAATTCTGGGAACTTGCTCGTGTTTTTTACATCGTGGTCCGAGTATTTTATCTTGTCGATATGACCCAACAAGTCCGGTTTCACCTGTACCCCATATGGTATATGCGGCAAAACAATGGCTGCAACGGGTTGCTTGCGAGGTGAACGAGGTACCTGCAACTTGTCTGTCTTTGGTGGTGGCTGGCTCGAGGTTCCAGTGACCATCATTTGTACTTCAGAATACCATTCCGGCCAGCCCATGACATCTTCGAGTGTTCCTTCAGGTGGGTGGTCTGACATGGTCATTTGAGACTCGTCTGGCTCGACTGTTGCTTCCTGATTCATCGTCGTTCCATTAAATCTTGGAGCTGCTTCGGTGTTCTTTGGTTGCACCTCCTTCAGGTTTTTTGCATCCCGGTTCTGTTGCTCCTATGCCTCTGCTGGCATATCTACACTCATACCCTCTGTTGTTGGCTGTTGGGTTTCTTCCACCACAGGTGTGGGGTTCATCGGTGTTGTGTCTGGGGATGGGATTTTGTCGACATTGATGATCTCTGGAGGCTGTTGTTCACTTTCTTCCAATCGTACCCGTGCCCTGTTTCTAAATCTAGGTTTTCTGGTAGGTTGGATTGTTTCTGCTTGCTTTGGTGGTTCCATGGTGGTGAGTGTCGAACTTTTGCTGAGTTTGAATGGTCTCTGTGCCCTTTGTGAACTTCGATCTGTGTTCCTTAACCTCTATTGCTCTATGTCTGTTCTCTTTTCGCAAATAGACTTTTTGCTCCTGTGTCCGTGCGTTGTATGGGCATCGCATGAAGCTTGTTGAGGATGCTACTTTAATTATGTATTCAATTCACCTCTGGTTCTTTCGTACTTTCCATTACTTTCCCTTGTCATCTCCAGTTGGTGCGATTAATGTGGCATCCCATCGGTCCTTTCCGGCATTCAATTCTACATAACTCTGTTGTTTCGTATTGCTTTTGTCATCTTTACTTTTCCTGCTTGTTTCCATGGTGAATTGGTCGTTGGTATTTTCCTCACCAAGTTTGTATTCCTAAGTGTGCATGCTCCTTCTTCCTTCAGCGCATTGTACCTCTTCTCATATCGTTTAATATCCTCTCTTTTTTTTAATTATGCGTGGTGACTTTTCAAGTAGTGGGTGGTCGACTGTCCTTGTACGGCTTCAGTCAGCTCCC
Source organism: Picea engelmannii (assembly GCA_009831015.1). Lineage (NCBI taxonomy): Eukaryota > Viridiplantae > Streptophyta > Pinopsida > Pinales > Pinaceae > Picea > Picea engelmannii. Next base: position 46,844 of record ML801610.1, read on the forward strand.
GTTGATCATCCCTCTGAGGTTTGCGCCTGCTAAGTCTTTCAACTGTACAACTCCTCCATCTGTGACAGTTTTTACTTCGTATGGTCCTAGCCAGTGCATTTTGAGTTTTCCTGGGTGCTGAATGGATTTGTTGTCATACATCAACACTAAATCTCCTTCTTTGAAAGTTTTCTTCTTGATGTGTCTGTCATGCCAAGCTTTATCCCTTACTTTCTGAACTTGTTGGTAGAACCCTGCTAAGATATGATCTTCCTCCATGGTCATCAACTGGTTTAGTCTCTCCCGTACTGTGCCTCATTCTGTCATGTGTGTAATTGTTGCTATGCGTAAGCTGGGTACCCGAAATTCTAATGGCACCACTGCTTCTTGACCATATACCAGTTTAAATGGCATGTGCCCTGTCAATTTCTTGCATTTCGTCTTGTAGGCCCACAATACTGCTGGTATTTTAAGGTCTCAATCATCCATGTTGACATTACAGATCTTAGTCAGTGCATTCTCAAGAATTTTGTTGAATGCCTCTACTGTGTCGTTTGCTTGTGGGTGATATGGTGTACTTTTCTGATGATGGACTTCAAACTCTTCAGTCATAGTGTTGATAGTGTTGTTTATGAAGTGCATGCCTTGGTCGCTCATCAAAACTCGTGGGCACCCAAATCGAGTGATTACTTGTTCAAATAGAAAGTGTGTTGTTGTTTCTGCGTTGCAATCCTTCACTGGTGCTGCTTCTGTCCATCTTGTTAGATATTTTGTCGCAGTGATAATGTACCTTTCTCCTATTCTTTTCGTTGGTGGGTTGATTGGTTCCACATAGTCTATTTCCCATTTATCGAATGCCTACAATGTGACCCGTGGTCGTAATGACATCTCGTCCCTTCTGTTGGGTTTACCAACCCTTTGACAGACGTCGCATCTCTACAAGTACTCCTTCGAGTCTCTGTGAATTGTCGGCCACCATAGTCCTACGCATAATACCTTCTGCACGGTAGCTTTGCCTGCATAATGCCCTCCTTCTATTCCCTCATGGGATTCTACTAAAACTCTTGGTATTTTGTGTTCTAACACATACCTTTGCAAGATGCTATTTGTGCCCATTTTGTATAAGTGTTCTGTGATCAGTTGATAGTCTACATCTCAAACTACCAATTTTTTCTTCTGCACGGTGTTGTATTTTGGCGGTGCATTACCTGTGCTCAAGTATTGGATGATATCTGCAAAGTAATCGTCAGCGATTTGGACTGAAAATAACTATGCGTCTGTAAATTTGTCCTCTAAATTCGTAGGTTCTTCTCCATTTGTTACCCTTAATAGGTGGTCAGGTCCTACATTCAATTTTCCTGGCTTGACTATTAATTCAAAGTCAAATTCTTGAAATAGTCGTAACCATCGACAAATTCTCCCCCCAACACTGGCTTGTTGACTAGATATTTAAGGGTTGAGTGATCTGTGAACATATTAAAGTGTTTCCCCAATAAGTAATGTCTTAACTTTTGTAGTGCGTAGACCATAACTAGGTCTTCTCTCTCTGTAGTGTTATAGTTTTTCTATGATTCTAACAGCTTCCGAATCGCAAATGCTATGGGGTGATCCAAATCCCTCTCTCCTGGTTGCGCCAAGATAGATCCAAGTGCTATGGCTGACGCATCTACATGGACATGGAATGTATTCTCCTAGTCTGGAAATACTAATATTGGCGCAGTGACCATGTTTTCCTTCAAGGTATCTAGACCTTGTTGACACTCATCGATCCACTGAAACTTTATTTCTTTTCTTAATAGTTTTTCCATGGGCACGGTAATATGTGCGTATCCTTTGATAAACTTCCTATAGTACCATGTGTGTCCCAATGTCACTCTTAGCTGACGGGTTGTTTTAGGTGGTGGCAAGTTAACAATGACTGCGATCTTTGCAGGATCTACTAGTAACCCTTGTTTTCATACTATATGGCCCAATAGTATCCCAAACAGTGTTCCGAATATGCATTTCTTTATGTTTAATGATATATGGCACTGCCTATATCTTTCTAACATCATCCGTAAGACCTCTACATGGTCTTTCAACAAACTATAGACTATCCAATCATCCAAGTATACCTTGAGAAATTGATGGATGAATTCCTTAAACGTGGTGATGACTACTCTGGAAAATATTGTTGGTGCATTATTCAGTCCAAACGACATGACCTTGTACTGGTAGGATCCCCATTCTGTCGCAAACGGGGTCTTGTATCTGTCTTCATGTGCTATTTTGATCTGATGGTAACTTGAGAATCCATCAGTGAAGGAGTAAGCTTCATGTCCACCTACGTTCTCTAACACTTCATCCGTGAAAGGTGTAGAGAACGGGTCATGTAGGCATACATCGTTCAACTTCCTCAAGTCGACACATATCCTTATCCCTCCTTGTTTTTGGTCCTAAACTACCATCAGGCTTATCCATTTTGATTCTTCCACTAGTTCAATGATTCTGGCTTCGAGCATCCTGTCGATCTCAGCTTTGAATTTATGCTTATATATTGGGTTCAGTCTGTATGGTCATTGTCTGATCGGTCTCACTTCAAGTCTGAGTGGTATATTCATCTCTCCTAGCTCTCCTGATATACCCTTCATCTTTGTAAATGTTGTGGGAAACAGGGCGTTGTACTCGCACAGTAACTCTGGTATACTTTCCATTGTTTTCTCATCCCAATAATCTCCAATGCTGGCCATTTTTGGGTTCTCAACTATCCCAATGTTGACTTTCTTTACCTTGATCGACGCGGCAATAAATTTTGATTCTATGGGTGGACCCTCCACTTCTCTTTCGCCTTCTTCTTCCTCGATCTGAATATCGCGCAGATTGTCTTCATCTGGTGCTTCCTCCTACACATGGTAACATGACAACAGTTCTTTGATTGTCTATTTGTTTCATTTATGTTCTTCTATTATGAGTTTGACTTCTGGTTCTTTGATGAATATCACTCCTCTTATCTATTTAAGAGCTGCATCTATGTTGGGGTTTTCATGGTCGAATGAGAAAGTGACTATAAAGTTCTGTTGCAATGTTGTCCAGGTCGCAGTTTCTGGTCTGTATACCAGTTCGCTGGTATGCCCTCTAGAGTGTGTATGAAATGGTGAGGTCATTCCTCTAGGGGTGTCATTTTCCACAATGTTCTACACTTCTCCAAGTGTTCTGTTGGTGCTCCTTGTCCATCATATCTCTGATGCTTATTGTTTTTTTGTTCTACATTGAACCTTATGCGCAGTAACCGATTACATTGGTACCAATATGTGATTGTCTCTTTGTGTGCGCCCCACCATCTTGCAGGTGTGGCCTTGAGTGCTATATCAAGTGCTAATAGTCTCTGATTCTCTAAAACTACATAGTTATACTGTGTCAAGAATACTTCCAGATCATTTTTTCCGTGGAAATTGGGTGGTTCCCTTATCTCCATCCCTACCCATCTTGCTGCGCGGTTTATTCGTGCACATCTTCTCGTGAAAACTTCATGTAGCCTTTGTTTCCAGTTCTCTAAACCAGTGTCTGATTCTGTTGCACATTAAGTAATGCTCCGCCAACTGAGTATCCCATCGGCAGTTGGGTTTATGTAATCCTCATCACACGCAGTTGTTCTGTACCACTAGCTGATTTCCTCTAAGTCTAAACAAATAGGTTCTACAAACCTTTCCCCTTCTGATGGGTCTAATGGCGCGATGACCCTGTATTCACCTGACTCAAATGTCATTTTTCTTGTCTTGAGATTGATTGTGGCCTGGTTTTCAAACACCCAATCCAACCCAAGCAATGTTGGATATGGTGTTGTGTCGTCCACTATTTCAATCACTTCAAAGTTTGCTTTAGTGTGCACTCCCTCTAGGTCTATTGTCACTCCTTTCAATCTATTGATTGATAGAACTTTGTTTTGGTTTGCTAGTTTCATTTGAACAGGTGAGTATCCTAATGTGGGCTCTCCCATGCATTGTCATGTCTTCTTTGGTAAGAAATTCACTTCAGATCCTAGATCCAGTATGATATCTCCCATGTTTAAATCTTCGATATTGGAATTGAGTTTGAATTCTCTAATTGTTCTTCTCTTTGTATGTAGGTGTTTGATTGTCTTTTGTTCCAGTTTTCCTTCCATATCTATACTACATCTTTCTAATATGTTTTGCAATATTTTAACAGATGATGGGTCATTCAATACTGTTACACATGATTGCAAAAAGCCTTTCATTGTACTTACTTGTCAAAGGGAGTGAATTTCGTTGGTATGATCCAATAATGGAGGCATCTTGTACTCCGATGCTTCCTTTTTTTGTTGCGTAGTTGAAGTCGATGCCATGTTCTCCTTCTGAAATTCTTGTCTGTCTTATTTAAATATCTCCTTTTCGTTCTACGCGTCGAACTGCTTCCTTGGTTCGGTGTCCTTCTTCACCCACTGGTTTTGTATTGGCTCTTGTCGGACTATGTCGTTTCCTGTTTTATCTCCTTCGTGTGCAACTATGTTGATGTTTCATCCTTCGTCTCTCGCTTCAGCTGAAATCCACTGAAAATTCTGGTTGTTTTAGTTCCTCTTTTCCTGAATCTTTACTAATAGTGTCAGACATTCTTCCATATCATGGTCCGAAGCATGACAATACATACAAGTTGTTGGTGGAAGCGGACATTCTCTGGCATAATGTCTCGATTGTTGACAATTGGGACATACCATTGGTCCTCTACCAAGTCCAAAACCTCCTCTCACTCGTCCTCCACCTCTGTAGCCTGCTCGATCTCCTCTTAGTGCGTTATATTGTGGCGCCTGATTGTATTGCACGATATTGTACTGAGGTTGTGCTGTGTTGTATTGTGGTTGCGCGGTATTATATGGTTGTTGCGCAGTATTATATTCCTATTGTGCAGTGTTGTATGGAGCTAGAACTTAATTAAACTATGGTGCGGCCTGCCCAGTCATCATTTTTGTCTGCACTCTATACGCATCTGATGTCCTTTCTCTCATCAAATCCATAGTTCTACAATCTTTGTCGTCGTGGCGCACTGAATTGCAAAAGTTGCAATAAGAACTCTTTGGGACTGTCTGGTATTTCTGCATCATTGGGCAGTGATATGGATCGTGGCCCAGTTTCTTACAGACTTTGCACCATAGTCCTCCTGTTGGTAACGAATTTGGCATTCCTACTGCCATATACTGCGTGAATGTTGGACATTCGTTCTTGTGGTGTCCTTATGTCCTGCATGTAGTGCACCAAACGACTTCTCGTTTGTCCTTTCTCTTATTCCGGTTTAGATGAAATGTTAAGTTATTCAAATCCTCCTTAAGTTCCTCGATAGCTGGGTATGTCTGTTGATACTGGTTTTCTTCCAGTTGCAGGGTTGCCTATAGAGCCTCTGCCCGTGTCTGAAACTTCTTTTGTCGCAATGGTTATTTTAAGTGTGGTAGCAGTGAATTGATGAACATGTGCCTATGTTGCATATCGGTCATGAGATATTTCAACTTTCCCTTCAATCACTTGAATCTCTGGTCAATCTCCCATACGGATTCTCCCGGTTTTTGTCTAATTTCGATCATCTCATTCATATACTGATCCTCTGAACTCAGCTTCTAGAACTCATTAATCAGTAACTTCTTAATGTTTGTCAGTGTCCTTTTCGTCCTAGGTGCATTGTTTGCATCTAGACTCATGTACCAGTCTAGTGCGTAGTCTCTTAGCGTAATAGATAACTGCGCAAGTTTAGTATCTTCATCAGTGATCTTTTTTTGCTTCCTAGATCTTTACACAAATGAGCAAGTGTTTCTCAGGGTATTCTGTTGCTTCTCCTCGAAATTATAGTAACTTGATGGTGGGATTGTGTCCTGCCATTCTGAATGTTGAACTTCTACCTCTGCATGGTGTAGATACTTGACTAGTGTTGCCAGAACTGGCTCCTCCATTTGTTGTTCCTTGTGTGTATGTACTTCCTATTGTATTTCTTACGAACTTCGGTTGTCTAAACGGTGGTGTTCTCTTTGGTGTATTAGTCGCACATGGGTTTATGGGTTCCACACTAACATTAATATGGATAGGATTTCTACTTTCTCTTCCCGTTCTTGGACCTCTCGTCTTCCTCTCATATGTTGCACGAAGGATTTCCTCAATCTTTTCCACAACCCGAAGATCCTCTACCTCTTCCTCGTCACTCTCCAAGCCTTCCCTCGCGGCTATGGCTCTCTTCTTGGTATTCACCTTGTATTGGTAGGGTACTCTGATACGCGTCTTTCCAGCTGTCGCCATGATCTGCTTGATCTAGTCGTCATCCATCATGATTGGGTCCAAGGGTTCCTCCTTCTTTCCCTTATTCTTTCCTCCTTCCATTTCCCCTATTTCTGTCAATGCTTCCCCCCTTCCCCCATGCACACAGGGAAGTTTAGTTGTCTGACTCCATTGTCATTACACCTTTGTTATATAATAGTATCTTAATAGAAGTATACAATTGACTGAATCCACGTAGAAACTATTTCTCCGCCGCGTTGTATGACTTTGTTGTATCTATGAAAAACTCTGTTATAAATCCTGCTACAATACTGTCGAGCCAAAAATCTACTGGGCAGGTGAATTTGTTGTTCACCTGCTGTAACTGCTTGATCTGTATCGAGGTCCACTCTAACTGTTGGATCTAGTTCGTTGCATGGTTATCCTTCAACCTTAGTATCCACTCCTGCAATAAATGTGGAAAATCACAAAAAAAGACTTCATGCAAATCAGTAAACACGTATTTATCAATATATTTGCGGGGTGTTATTCTAGGGTTTCTGTTATCTTTCTTTGCAAAATCCAGCTCTTTTGTTCTTAGCCAAGTTTTGATCTCTGCTTTTGTGGGATTCGACGATCTCAACATCCCCTTCTAGTAGCTCATTTCTTTCTTTTCTTCTTTAATATTCTTTTGTTCCGCCTCTTCACATATATTCAATCCTCTCATGTTCCTACCAACGGAAATGGAACCATTTGTTGGTTATTGCTTTCTTTCCTTACGTATCCTGTCTGAGTTTATTGACCCAGGGTTCATGTATGTTTGGGTTTCCAACAAAGCCTCTAAAACTATCGGCCCTCCTGGTAAACCAGAAGGAAACACATTGCACAGGGTGCACTGCATTGTCTCACCCAAGATAGTATTAATGGGTGGTTGCAATACTCATGTGTTTGCAGCCTAGGATTGAGTGCGAGAGATGAGGACTGTATACTGAAACTCTATTATAACTTGTAACCACAATGTATTGTTATTTACAATTATGCGGGCAATGTAACAACACATTCATTCAACATAGCAATATTTACTTGAAGACAATAAATAAACACATGCATTCAATCACATAACATAGATGTTACCGTGGTTCACCCCCTCCTGGGCTATGTCCACAAAGATTTGACTCTCCTCTATTTTATTATAGTAGTTCTTCATTACAACGCTGCGTGCTTTACAACTCTTCTCAGTTGGGTAAGATCCATATGAGGCGGAGTAGACCGCACCAGGATCCTCAACCTGCGATCTAACCCTCAAGATCTACCCTCATCAGTCCCCTCTAACTCAACATCTTACAAAAGTAGGTCATACAACAAAATCTTACCTATCGACTCGCTACAATTGTTCTCTCCATAATAACGACTAGCTAACCTCATTTTGAGACCTAGGTATCTCTATTTATACGTTTCTGGATCTTCAACCGTAACAATACATTACGAAAACCCTAAACCTACCGTCGTTAGGTCCTCCATGCATGCGCGCGTGTTGTTTTTCCTTCCAGCTATCTCTTTTCTCGTGCATGCCTTCTTTCCCAAAATCGTCTTTCCTTCCACTTTGGTATGCTTCCAACAAGGTGGGTCTAGATCAATGTCAGTGGTGGAAGCGTATTGTCTTCCTTTCTTCCTGGTTGGACAATTTCTTGCATAGTGTCCATATTTTTCATATCTGAAGCACTAAATCTCTGAAACATCTCTTCTTTGATTATGACCTTAAGATGATGGAGTCTTCTCATCTCTGAATGTTTGTCTGAAGTTTCTTTTGAATCTTCCCCCTTTATTTGTATGAAGTGAAAGAGCATGGTTGTCATCAGGGGAGTCTTCCACTCCTCTATTTCTAAGTCTAAGTTCTTCTTGAGTACAATCTGTCCACAGACGATCAAAAGTTGGTAATTTTTCTCTTCCATTGATGCTTTGAAGAAAAGGTTCCCAATGTTTTGGAAGATTGTTGAGAGTAGATAAGACAAGTTCTCTGTCAAACATGATTTCTCCAATGGCACCTAGCTGATCTTTGATCTCTAATATCTTCATAAAGAAGGTAGCAACTGTATCACCTTTTGTTATTTTGGTACTTTGAAGTTGGCCCTTTAAGGTAAGGGCTATGAGCCAAATTTTCACTTTCAAACATATCTTTCAATACTTCATACATTTCATAAGTTGTCTTCAGGTTGGAAATACGAGGTAGGAGATGATCTCTTACTGAGTAGATGATTATTTTCCTTGCGTTGACATCTTCTTCCCTTCTCATTTCCTTCTCTTCATCAGTATTTGTTTCTGGTAAAGTATTTTGTATCACACTCAAAAGATCATCTTCTTCAAGGGTGAATTGAAGCCTTTACTTCCAAGAGCTGAAGTTGTTTGATCCATCAAGCCTATCTTCCACTAAAGTTATGTTCTTCATATTTTCAGATTTCTTCACAAACTCTCGCCAACTGGACTTAGAAAACCTAATGTCTAGGTTAGACTAGTGACCTTTGGTTTTGTTGGGCTTATGAATGCCAACAATAAGCTTTGAGAGTGTCACAGGAATACTGTTGAGCTTAAATGTTTCTTCAATGAGTTGGAGGAACCCTCAAATAAAAAATTATGTAGAAAGTTGTGGAACCCTAGAAACCCTAGGGCCAAAAATCCAAAATCCTCGGAATTTCACTTTGAGAGTCTCTGGAGGTGCGCTGAGGGAGGGCGTACACCCTTATCCAAATTTCATCCCCAACATCTAGGTGTAAAGTGATGAAAAGGCCAACAAGAGAGGGTCATACAGATTTTCAGAGAAGAGAGGATGATTGCTTTAAATCTTGTGCAATGGGTTCTTCAAAACCTAAGCTCTGATACCATGTTCATTTTTCAATAAGATAGGTTTAAGCATAAAGTTCATTCCATTTTTAGCATTTAACTTAAACCATAGACAATTTGTTGCAGCAACCAAGAACACAAGAAGAAACACCATGCATAAGTACACAAGAAGTATCTTGGGAAACCCTTCTCAACAAGGGAAGAAAACCCAGCCAATCCTTTGATATATTCTTCAAGAGAAATACCTCCACCACCATAAAATACTAGCACACAAAAAGGTGCTCACAAACCCTAGAAGACTAGCACCCAAGAGAGGTGTGCACTTTTCCTAAGAAGTAAGTACTTGCTGAAATTCCAAACTCACACTTGTGATATGATTCCTTAATGGGGAATTTACCTTTACTTATATTAGACTGAACTTATCAACAGTGGTGTCTATTGGCACAACATGGCCGACCTCAATAACTCACAATATAATTAATATTTACTATATTAATTATCTTTTACATTAGTTGTCTTTCACTTTATGGTGGGGCCGACCTATACCATTTACATCACAAATATGGTTACAGGTAAGTCTGACTCTCGAACAATATAGCAAGTGATCTCATACACCCACTAGGGGCACATCCATCTGTGCTCAGCCACAGGGATGTCCACATCTCTATCTCACTGCGTCTCACAGGAGAACCACACTCACTAGTGCTCAGGCACTAGGATCACATTCACCTATGCTCAGCCACATGCACGTCCAACTCAATAGATCTTCTTTCTCACTGTGTTACACATGAGAATCATATGGAGTATCACATCATCTCAACTCTCTGCATAGAGGAGGCTAATACATCATTTTGTCTCTGTCTAAGAATGATACACCCAACTCATGGGATTCCCCACATGTTCACTTGTGCTCAACCACAGGCACATCCAACTCAACAGATCTTCTTTTTCACTGCGTTACACAGGAGAATCATCTAGAGTATCATGTCAAATCTCTGCACAGAGGAGGCCAATACAACATTTCATCTCTGTGTCATAGAGGAACCACACACCCAACTCATGGGCTTTACCACCTCACACAGGGGCACAACGTTCCAGTTCTGTCTCAGATAGGAACCACACACCCATCTCATGGACACACCCAACTCATGGGCTCTATCTCAGGTCGACTCACTCAGTCTATGTCCTAGAGGATGTTTGACGCATATGCAATCATCAACATTTTTGGGGAGTGTGATGCATCGGGCGAAGGGATAAGAGCGGTATTGATGCATAAAAAAAATCCCATAGATTTTGAAAGCCACAAGTTAGGGGAAACCGAGAGGCTTCTTTCCATATATGAAAAATAAATGTTAGCCATCATGCATGCATTGGCCAAATTCCGACAATATTTGGTTGGAGGACATTTTGTAGTATAGACATATCACAATAGTTTGAAACATTTCCTTGAGTAGAAGGATCTGAGTGAGAGACAACAAAATTGGGTCAACAAGGTGCAGGCGTATGATTTTGACATCGAGTATGTCAAGGGGAAGAACAATGTGTTTCCATATGCCTTATCCCAGAGACCTACAATATTTTCCATGTCTGAGATTGCAGCAGATTGGAAATATCTCCTTTTGGTATAGCATTCCAAGAATGTTTTTGTAGGGGAGTTTATAGATGGAAACATACAGGGTGATAGGTACACAATAGTGGGTGACATCATCTATTACAAAGGAAATATATATCTCGTCCTTGAGTCCATTCTCAAGGAGAAAATATTGAGAGCAGTGCATGACGCACCACTAGTCGGGCATCCAGGATACCTGAAGACATACAAGAGAGTACGTGAGAGATTATATTGGAAGGGTCTCAAGGGGGATGTCTTACATCATGTGAAGGAGTGCTTGACTTGTCAACAAAACAATTCTAAGCTTACACACCCCGCAGGTCTACTAGAGCCTTTACCTATTCCAGAGCATAAATAGGAGATTTTTTTTATGGATTTCATCATATGGATTCCGAAGGTGCAAGGTAAGGACTGTATTTATGTGGTGGTAGATAGATTGACCAAGTACGCTCACTTCTTTGCCATACAATCCGAGTATAGAGCTCCACAGGTGGAAGAACTCTTCTTCAGGGAGATATTTAGACTTCACGGTCTACCTAGAGTCATTGTGAGCGATAGAGATAAAAATTTCCTTAGTGATTTTTGACAGGAGTTGTTCAGGTTGGCAGGGACAGAGTTGACACCCAGCACGAGTTATCTCCCCAGATAGATGGGCAGACTGATATTGTTAACAAATGGGTTGAGGGGTAATTGCACCACTATGTGTCCGAGAAGAAAAAGACGTGGATTAGATGGCTGCATCTTGGTGAGTATTTCTACAATACCACCCATCACATGTCTATCGGGATGAGCCCATTCAGGGAATTGTATGGCTATGAAGCCCCATCATCTGTGGAGATGGAATTTGGGGAGAGCAGGGCTCCTAAGTCCAAGGATTGGATACATGAGTGTGGGGACATCCTGAGGGTCATAAAGGACAACTTACAGATGAAACATAATTAAAAAAGGACATATGCAGAGAGGCACCGGGTGGAGCATAGGTTTGAGGTGGGTGATTTGGTTTTTATGATGCTCCAACTATACCGACAGTCTTCTCTGAAGAAGAGTGGAGAAAAAAAACTACAACTGTGTTTCTATGGATCATACAGGGTGATCAGATGAGTTAGAGATGAGGCTTATGAGTTAGAGCTATCGGAGGGCAATAGGATTCACAACATGTTCCATGTTTCTTGTCTCAAGAAGGATTTGGGCTAGGAGGTTGGTTCATCCACAGAATTTCCGACATTGGACGAGGAAGGTCATTTGATTCTGGTTCCTGAAAATTTTTTGGCATTTAGGGAGAAACATTTGAGGAACAAGACGGTAAATTAATACTTGAAAAGGTGGAAGGACTTACCGGTAGAGGACGCCACATGGGAGGCAGAGAATATTTTGCAGCACCCTGGGTTGCAGTTGCTTGGGGACAAGCAAACTCGAGGAGGGAGGATTATCATGTCCCCTCTCATTTGACCTCCTTGGGAGGGTGGATGTAGTGGGCTAGGGGGCTCCCTATAGGCCATAGTCTCCCCAAAGGAAGGGGAGTCGTGGGGTTTAAAGGGACACTAACAGAGAAACAATGGGTTTAAAAGTGTCTATGGGGAAAAGAAAAGGATAAGTGACCGTAAGTTAAGGGGAAAGACACCTAAAAGGAGGGGATCAAGCTAAGGACAAAAACTATGTAAGAATAAGGGAGATACAATTGAAGAGGACAATAATTCATTTTGGGAGCTTCTCTTTTCTGACTTTGGAGCTGGTTGCTTCAGTTCATTGGAGGGTTGTAAACCATTGCATTCTGTTGGGTCTCGATGAGGCCTTGTGCTCACCCTAGCTCAACCTCAACCCATTCTACACCAAAGATATATCTATTAGGAGCCTAATCTACTAGAAGGACTGTTGAAGGTTGTTGTCACCTCCTATAAGAGGACCGATTCTATCTGAAGAGGAAGTCGATCTGTGTGAAGGAGGGTTTGTGAACTATGGAGGGCTGGTGGATGAGCTCCATTGGAGGCTGAGGGTATTTAAGGGTACAATGAGCTTCTCCAAGTTCAATTTCATCCCTTGAAGAGGAAAATTTCCTATTCCCTTTGGTTCTGAGAGGGTCGAGTCCCTATCTTCTTGCATGGTCACCTTGGAAAGGGGTTGAGTTAAGGTTTGCTGAGTTGAGGAGTATTCTGGGTAATTTAGCATCCACTATAGCCCAGGACAGGGGAATATCGTGGATGAAAAAAGTAGCAGCAAGGGTCTAAGGAGGGAACCGAACCCTTATTTCTATTATTGTGAGTCTGACGCACAAAACAGGGACAACCATACCACCATTGTAGTGGATCTTCAGGTTTTATTTAGTGTTTTTGTTGTAGACACTATTTGATGTTACAACATTAATTATCTTTGTGATTAAGATTGTTTTCCGATGTCTGATGTAGTTGTGGTAACAACCCTTAGAGGATTACCACTGTTGGATATCATTGTTATATTTCAAAACTGAAATTTAGCTTTTAAAGCACTTGAATTCTATCGATATGTTAGTCATTTGTAAGTTCTATCTATTTATGATGCAAAGATTGTGAAGTACTGTGGAAAAATAAACTTGTTTGCAAGTTGGTTTAACTACCTTACCTATCCCAAAAACCTTAGGGATATTACATGACGGGTCTGAAATCGCCCTTTATCAATAGCATGGGGTACCCCTGGTAAGAAGTCTCAATTAGACCTCTTGTCATTTGGAATAGGGAACCCATCCAGATTCTGGCCTAGCAACCATTGTTGGTTTTGGTTTTACCAGTTGCAACTTGGTCCACCGATGAAGGTGAATTATGGATGGTTATGCAAACGAAAGATGTAGATGAAGACCATGTAAATGAATAAATATAATCTACTTATAAACCTAGCCTAGCCTAGCCAAGAGCAGATTATTCGTAACTAAATGAGCAACGAGATGAAACTAATTCTACCAATAGCTTCACCCAAGTAGTTGTAATGAAGAAATAAAGTTAGATAACACATGCACATGAATATATAACTAGAATAGTCTAAGTCACTATATCACATACATCGACAACTTATATGATCAGGACATGAGAAATAATGAAGAATAACAAAACTGGAAGGAAACATATATTGTGTTAGAATAGTCCATAACCAAACATGTTCTTACAACCCATGTGAACATGAAACATTTTGCTTGAAACAGTTCACAGAAAAACAACAACGCATGCATGTTCTTCTCTCTATCCACAGATGGCCTTGAGGGCTTCTTAGTATTAACAGTTTCAGCAGTGATACATCAAAGCTCCTCGATTTGAGTTGACACTGTCTTCCCAAAATAGTTCAGAAATGTGCAATGTTTGAAGAGCCAAAAGCCCCAGCTTTGGGTACAATTTTAGTATTTATTGGGGTTCAACATGACTATTGACCTTTCTTCTAACCCCCATGACCTCATTTCCTGACATTTCATCTTTATTCCCTTTGTAATGATGAGAAAGAAATACAACAGTGACACTTTCTTCCCCAAATAGTTCAGAAATGTACAATGTTTGAAGAGCCAAAATCCCCAACTTTGGGTACAATTTTAGTATTTATTGGGGTTCAACGTGACTCTTAACCTTTCTCCTAACCCCCATGACCTTTCATTTCCTAACATTTCATCTTTATTCCCTTTGTAATGATGAGAAAGAAAGACATTGGTTACATTCTGAATTTTTCTTCTAGCGTTGGTGGGCCATCATGGATTTTGGCCATGGTGCACCTTGTCTAATGTAATGATTAGCTCAAACATTTGGGGAACTCGGTAATTATAGTATTTGGACTCTTTTCTCAGTATTTTGAGTCTAATTCCATTCGCTTCTCCTCTTCCATTGTTATAGTTGTTGTTATTTCTTCCTTGACATCTTTGGTTGTAGATTGCATCGCGAGGATGTTGAGTACGACCTCCCGTCGGTACCTGGCACCATTCAACATACAATAGATGAGTGTAACTCCAAATAAACTGCTAATAATAATCATTCGAACTCATATCACTGAAGCATTAATTAATTGAAAATTTATTAAATCTTCCCTGAATTTGATCCCTAGTTCCTCTATTCGCAATCGGGATGTTATTATCCTCTTTGACTGTTGACAAGGTACCAGACTTTAATCCTGAAAAATGAATACAATTGGTCAGTTTTTTCTTAAATTGTATAATTGGGAAGTCGTAGATATCGGAGAGACCTTTCCAACAGTATAAAGTACGCGCGAAATGGGCACTGGAGTCAAAAGTTATGGCTGAAATAAAAATGTGGTTTGGTAGAGACCAGTCCCAGTTTTAGATGATACTTCTTCAGATTTTTGAGTTTCCAAGAGCTAGTATGCTTCATGTGATTTCCCTCACTGCGTGTCTATATCCTTGGAAGGAGCAGTGAAAAGTGCAGATGTCTAACCCCTCACTTTGTTAGAAAATGTATCTGAATCCAAACTTGGGCAAAAACTAGGGTTTCTCTCAAAGCCACATTTTCTTGGAATGTTTACGTCATCAAACCTAATATCAAATCGTGTTGACCCTATTGATGATAATCAATCTTCTCCTTTCATATTCATCCTCTTGATATTATCAGCTTCACTTTCTTTTCGTTTCATGAAATCTTCTGCTTTAACATAGGCATGTTGCTTCTCATTTCCAATCAGCCCAGGAGGAGCAATTAGAAGTCTAGTAATATTGACCCTAATCATATCCAAAACTTCTTGGAAGCGAAGACTTCACCTGACTTAGTGGAAATGGAGGCTACCAAGACTACTAAATTACTGAAGGGAAGCTGGAAACCCAAGCTTGCAGTAAGAGGCTATTCACTGTCAAATGTAATGGCACCTAGAAAGTGAAGCACTTTGAAAAGGTGCACATAGAATATCGACAACAGTAGTTTTGTTTCACTTTCTTGTTGTCATTGCCACTTAGAATGGACAATTGTATCATGTTAGAAGAAAAAACAAATAGTCGATGGTTTTGCAAATGTAGTCTCATGTATCAACAACAAAGAAAATAGTAATATGCCATATGTAGAAGTGATTAGCAGTGCTTCAACTATAACATCTACCTTTCAAATCACGGAAAAGTGTTTATGGGGGGTCTATCTATATATTTATGTCGTGTGTAAATGAAAAACTATGGCACTTTCATGTTGAGGAAGTGGCAAGACCAGGTGATCATCCTTAACAAGCTCTTCGACAACATTGACCTTGAGGTGGAGCTCCAAATCTACGTGCTCCTTTGAATTACATTTTTTCTTAGTCAACAACTTATGCTTTGATTCTTATGATTCGTTACATTGCATTAACTCAGACATGAGTGTTAAGCCATCAGATTTTACAATGTTTAAGGCATGAGTATGAACAGTATTTCTAATTTTCATCGAAACTCCATCCAATTGGCGATGGGTTACAACCCCAATGACATCTTTGTTGTCGGTTTATTATTTTAGAGAAGGGGGGGGGGATTAGTTAAAAGGGGGAAGGGATGGCATGCCTTCCTTTCCCTATTCCAACTTTCATTATGTTGATGATTACAACTGCGTGAGACATCCTCCAAGACACATACTGAGTGAGTCGGCCCGAGACAGAGCCCATGAGTTGGGTGTGCTCATGATATGGGTGTGTTGTTCCTCTTTGAGATGGAGAAGGAACATTGTGTTCCCCTGAGAATGGAAGATTCTGATGAGATGGGTGTATCATTTGATATGAAACGATGTGTACCCCTGTGAGGGGTGAAGGAGCCTGTGTGATGGTTTTATTGTTCTCCTCTCTGTAGAGAGTTGAGATGATGTGATACTCTAGATGATTCTCCTGTGAGATGCAATGAGATAGAGATATGTTGAGTAGGACGTTCCTGTGGCTGAGCACAATTGGACGTGATCATAGTGGTTGAGCACTAGTGAGTGTGTATTCTGATGATTCTCCTATGAGACACAATGAGATAGAGACTTGGATGTCCCTGTGGCTGAGAATAGGTGGACGTGCCCCTAGTGGTTGAGCACTAGTGGGTGTATGATATCCCTTGCTATATTTTCTAAGAGTCAGACTTACCTGTAACCCTAATTATGATGTAAAGGGTACAAGTCGGCCCCACCATAAAGTGAAAGATAATTAATGTAAAATATAATTAATATGGTAATTATTAATTATATTCTCAGTTATTGAGGCCGACCTTGTTGTGCCAATAGACACCACTTTTGATGTGTCCAATATAATATAAATAAAGGTGATTTCCCCATTGAGCAAACACAACACAAGTGTGATTTTGGAAAATTCAGGAAG
This sequence comes from Picea engelmannii, assembly GCA_009831015.1. Lineage (NCBI taxonomy): Eukaryota > Viridiplantae > Streptophyta > Pinopsida > Pinales > Pinaceae > Picea > Picea engelmannii. Next base: position 63,767 of record ML801610.1, read on the forward strand.
TGCAAGTTCTAGGGCTGAAGTGCGCACCTCTCTTGGGCTCTAGCCTTCTAGGTTTTGTGAGCACCCTTTTGTGTGCTAGGTTTATGGTGTGGGAGGTCTTTCTATTGAAGAATATAGCAAAGGATTGGCTGGGTTTTCTTCCCTTGTTGAGAAGGGTTTCCCAGGGTACTTCTTGTGTACTTGTGCATGGTGTTCTTCTTGTGATCTTGGTTACTGCATCAAATTGTTTATGGTGTAACTGCAGTTGTCTATGGTTCAATTAAAATGCTAAAATTGGAATAAAATTCATGCTTGAGCCTATCTTAGTCAAAAAACATGGTATCATACAATAGGTCTTGAAGAACCCATTGCGCAAGCATCTACTAGTCATCCTCTCACTTATGCCCTCCTTTCTGAGGTGTTCCAGCACTTAATACTTGGACGTTGGGGGATAAAAAGTGCATAGGAGTGTACGACCTCCTTCAACAAGCTTCAGATTGCATTTCCGAGCATTTTGATTTTTTGGCCCAAGGGTTTCACAATTTTCTACAGAAATTTCAGAATTAGGGTTTTTGCAACTCATTGAAGGAGCTCTTCAGCTCACAATGTTATTCTAACTTTCAAGGCTTATTGTTGGTAGTGATAAGCCCAAAAAAACCTAAGGTTGATATCCTAGCCTAGTCGTTAGGTTTTCTATCCCAGTTGACAAGGGTTTGTGAAGAATCTAAAAATATGATGAACATAACTATGATGGAAGACAAGTTGATGGATCAAGAAAATTTAGTTCCTGGAAGCCAAGACTTCAGAGAGATGAAGACATCAAAATTTCAACACTCTCAGGTATGGTTCCTACCAATGATGATACTTGGTTAATTGACAGTGGTGCCTACAGGCATATGACCAGTTTTATAGATCACCTAACTAATCTTGTTGAGAAAGAAACCAATATACATGTTGTCCTTGGAGACGATGCCAGATATAATGTGAAATGGGTTGGAACTTCTACCTTCCAATTAGATTCTCACATGTAGCTTCAACTAAGTGAAGTATTATATGTACCTAGGATGAAGAGGAACCTTGTCTCCATTTCTTCCTTAGAAGAAAAAGGATACAAGGTTACCTTCTTTGAAGGAAGAGATCTTGCATGGAACAAAGACTCACATATAAATTCTGCAAAAGTAATTGGTGTTTGAGAAAGAAACTTATATATATTGAACATTAGACCAGTCTAGGCCCTATTACATGACACTATCAGCTTGAGTAAGCTATGGCATAGGTGAATTTCCCACATTCATTATAGAGCTCTCCCAACTCTAGGGAAAATGGCAACATGCCTTCCAGAGATACAAATTCAGCATAAAGGTGTTTTCAAGGGTTGTTCTCTTGGAAATAATGTTAAATGGTCCTTCATAAGCAATGACAATAGATACAAGGAAATCTTGGACTTGATACATTCAGATGTGTGTGGGCCAATGATTGTTGCCTCCCTGAATGGATATTTGTACTATGTACTCTTCATAGATGATCACTCTTAGAAAACTTGGATTTACTTCCTGAAGAACATGGATGGAGTCCTTGCAAAATTTCAAGAATTCAAAGCTCAAGTTGAGAACCTAACCAGAAGAAATATCAAGGTACTAAGATCAGATAATGGAGGAGAATACACCTTCAAGGATTTCAACAACTTATGTCTTGAAGCAGGGATCAAGAGGGAGTACATAGTTCCTTACAACCCTCAACAAAATGGGGTTGCAGAGAGGAAGAATAGAACTATCATCGAGGAAACCAAACCAATGATACATGATCAGAGTCTACATATGACTATGTGGGAAGAAACAAGTATGATAGCAATATATGTTCAGAACATGAGTCCTCACCAAATCTTGAAGAACATAACTCCATAAGAAGCCTTCACCGGAGTGAAGCCTGATATTGGACACTTCAGGATATTTTGGTGCCTAGTATATTTTCATGTACCCAAAGAGAAGAGATCCAAGCTAGACCCTTCAGGGAGAAATGGTACATTTGTGGGATACAATGAATCTTTGAAGGCATATTGGATCTACATCCCTAGTTAGAGACAGATTGAGATAAGCAGAGATGTTACCTTTGAAGAAGATATATCCTTTCAAATATCGAGATAATCTTAGATGGAGATTGACTGTGAGACAATACCTTTTCCCCCTTCAACGGGTCAGAGGGAGACATACATTATTCCAGTTGATCCAATTGATCCAGTTGCTCCAATTGATATGCCTAGAGACATTGCAGTAGGGCATAAAATGCCTAATTGGGATCGACAAAGTCTACAAGAGGCAGAGGGACATGAAACCCCTCAAGGGACATCCTGAGAGAGCAAGAGACAAAAGAGATTTCCGAGCTACCTTTCAGCCATGAGTCACATCACTGACTCAGAGCCTTCTTATCATGGAGAAGCTATAGGAGAACATGTATGGAAAGATTCCATGACAGAATAATATCAGTCTATATTGAAGAATGATGTATGAGATATTGTTCCGAGACCAGAGGGGAAGTCTGTAGTGACTTCCAAGTGGATTTAGAAAATCAAGCATGCATCTGATGGAAGTATTGATAAATATAAAGAGATATTTGTAGCCAAAGGTTTCTCACAAATAGAGGGAGTTGACTATGATGAGACATTTGCTCCAATAGCCCAATACACTTCCATCCATTCTGTCATTGCACTAGTTGCATCCATGGGTTGGAAACTACATCGAATGGATGTAAAGACAACCTTTCTCAATGGTAATATTGAGGAAGACGTTTATATCGAGCAGCCAGAAGGATTCATGATACACAATGAGAAATCTCATGTGTGCAGGTTGAAGAAAGCCTTGTATGGACTAAATCAAGCACCTCGTGCTTGGTATGAGAAAGTGGATGGATTCTTGATGAGATTTGGCTTCAGTAAGACTGTCTTTGATCCAAACCTATATTATCACATTGTTGGCAACGAGTTTTTAATATTGGTCCTATATGTGGATGACCTATTCCTCACCAGTTCAAAGAAACTCATTTCTAAATTCAAGGAAGCATTCACTGCGGAATATGAGATGAAGGATCTAGGTATGATGCGCTACTTCTTGGGACTAGAAGTATGGCAGAGGACTGATGATATTTTCCTGAGTCAAGGAAAATATACAGTAGAAATATTGAAAAAGTTCGGTATGAAAAAATGCAAATCCATGCCTACACCAATGGTGATGGATTTGAAGAAAATGAATGATGATGATTCAGGTGATATTGATCCACACTTGTACCGACAGCTGATTGGATCACTGATGTATCTGGTTAACACCATACTTGATATATGCCATGCAGTGAATGTGCTTATCCAGTTCATGAGTCAGTCGATACAGACTCACTGGATAGCATCGAAACATGTATTGAGATACCTATGAGGCACAATTCGATATGGCCTGAGATATGCCTCCACTGTAGACTTGAGTTTAAAAGGATATGCCGATGCAGATTGGGCAGGGAGCGCAATGGACTGGAAGAGCACCTCCGGTTGTTGCTTTACTTTGGGGTCTTCCATGGTTTCTTGGTGAAGTAGGAAACAAAGCTCTGTGGCCTTGAGTACCACAAAGGTAGAGTATATAGCATTGAGTGTGGCAGTCCGCGAAGCAGTGTGGCTTCGCAAGCTTTTGACAAATTTATTTGATCATGAGATGGATCCTACCACTATCCATTGTGATAACTAGATTTTTGTTAAGCTCTCTAAGAACCTTTTGTTTCATGATATATCGAAACACAATGAGATAAAATATCACTATATCAGAGACATGGTGCAGAGGAAAACAATACACGTGCAATACCTTCCTACCCATGAGAATATTGCAGATATCTTCACCAAACCGTTTGACAAGACAAAGTTCGAGTACTTCCGTGAGAGACTTGGCCTGGTGGAGAATACTTCCCTAGTTGAGAGGGAGTGTTGATGACTACATCCAAGACAAATTTTGATTACTTCATGCGAGACTTGGCCTGATAGAGAATGCCTCCCTAGCTGAGAGGGAGTGTTGATGATTACAACTGCGTGAGACATCTTCTAGGACACAGACTGAGTGAGTCGGCCTAAGAGAGATCCCATGAGTTGGGTGTGACCATGATATGGGTGTGTTGTTCCTCTCTGATATGGAGAAGGAACGTTGTGTGCCCTTGTGTAGGGAAGATGCCCATGAGCTGGGTGTGTTGTTCTCTTCGAGATAGAGATGGAACATTGTGTGCCCCTGAGAAGGGAAGATGCCCATGATATGGGTGTATCATTTGATATGAAACGATGTGTACCCCTGTGAGGGGTGAAGGAGCCCATGTGATGGGTTTACTGTTCTTCTATGTGAAGAGAGATGATGTGATGAGATACTCCAGATGATTCTCCTGTGAGACACAGTGAGATAGAGATCTGTTGAGTAGGACGTTCCTGTGGATGAGCACAGGTGGACGTGATCCTAGTGGTTGAGCACTAGTGAGTGTGTATTCTGATGATTCTCCTATGAGACACAGTGAGATAGAGACTTGGACGTCTCTGTGGCTGAGCACAGGTGGACGTGCGCCTAGTGGTTGAGCACTAGTGGGTGTATGAGATCCCTTTCTATATTTTCTAAGATTCATACTTACCTGTAACCCTAATTGTGATGTAGAGGGTATAGATCGACCCCACCATAAAGTGAAAGACAATTAATGTAAAATATAATTAATATGGTAATTATTAATTATATTATAAGTTATTGAGGTCGACCCTATTGTGCCAATATACACCACTTTTGATGTGTCCATTCTAATATAAATAAAGGTGATTTCCCCATTGAGGAAACACAACACAAGTGTGATTTTGGAAATTTCATCAAGTGCAAGTTCTAGGGATGAAGTGCGCACCTCTCTTGGGCACTAGCCTTCTAGGTTTTGTGAGCACCCTTTTGTGTGCTAGGTTTATGGTGTGGGAGGTCTTTCTCTTTAAAAATATAGCAAAGGATTGGTTGGGTTTTATTCCCTTGTTGAGAAGGGTTTCCCAAGATACTTTTTTTTTTACTTGTGCATGGTGTTTCTTCTTGTGATCTTGATTACTGCAACAAATTATTTATGGTGTAATTGCAATTGTCTATGGTTCAAGTAAAATGCTAAAATTGGAATAAACTTCATGCTTGAGCCTAGCTTAGTGAAAAATCAACACATTCAAACCCTAACGTATGGATGGGTTATAGGTTAATCCCCCTCTCTATCCACCTTGGAACAATGGAAACGAGGTGATTGAAAATGCATGACTCGACGTTCAAGCTAAGAACCACTCTGAATGGACAAGCGTTGTTCGTGGGAAGCGCTTGTTATAAATGTCTTCAGTGTGTAATGTAATGCCTGTTGTAGGTTTTTTATATTTTCTTGTACTATGAGCTAAAGTATTTGGATAGGCTCAATCTTTGGCTTCTTACAGACTATTGACATGCTTGGGGAATCTCTAACATATTCTTCCTTTGCCAAAAAAATGAATGATGTCGGTGGCGATAGGGAGAAGATCATCATCGAAGTGCTTTGCAAAAACGAGGGGCTAACATTATTTTGTTGGTGTATCGAGGATGAGAGAGGGAACTTATTGACAAGCAATGCATCGAAGCAAGAGGGAGGGGTGTTACCGATATGCGATGCTTCGACGAAAGTGGAAGGAAGTTAGCCGGTGAAAGGTGTGCACGCGACAAATATAATCGTGTCGACGCTATTGATGTGTCAATGTTGATTCACGCGCACATTGTTGGTGACAAGAACATGTGTAGTGAGATTTAGCGGAAGCGCATTAGCACGTTAGTAAATTTCAAAGGATGGTGGCCTATCTTTAGGCAAATAAATCAATGGTGCACCAATGCGACGGTGGACCAAAGGATGTGTTTATTGGTAGACTATGTGTCGACATAGGAAGAGAGAACTCGTTGGAGTGTGGATCGACGAGCCAAGGTGATCAAAAAATAAACTAGAATTGGTAAAGCGGGAAGAACATGAGGAAAACTTAGGCTTATCCATTCGTATGACAAAGACGGTGTTAGGGTTCTAGTAGGAATATTTGGAGGGGGGGCAATTTCTTGTCTTAGAGAGATGATAAGAAAATAAAATTGGGAGGGTGGTGTGCGTGCGCAACAATAGGATAATAAATAAATTTATCTTTAGTGTCAACATTTTCATTGAGTGTCGAATAATTTACATATGATGTGGAATGAAGAAAAAAAGAGACCAAATGCATTGAATTTTCCATCAAGGAAGAATTCAATTTAGGGAACTAAAACTAGATATTAACATGCACAATCAAGAGAACAAGCGCACTTTTAGTTGTGCCTTGATGTTCAATGCACAAGACCATGTGTTTTAATCTCTAACATTTAGAGTCATTAAATCTAAATAAATACACCGGTGTCGAACTTTCTCTTCCATAGAACTCAATCATCATCCAAGAATTGCAATCATCAACTAGCACAAGCAAGTACTAGAGTATGTTTTAACCATTTCCCACCCTTTCCAATGAAACATTTGGACCTATATTTTTCTGTGGAATTATATTTCTCCACTTGTAGGAACCCCCTACATGGTGATGAATGAATTTATGTTCAAACTCACCTATTTCCTAGTGGTAACAAATTTACAAAGGGCCATGAAATAAAGCAAAAATAGACCTAGGTGCATTAAATTTGAATCAATCAAACATTCAATTGAAATAAAGCGATTCTACAAAGCATTAAATCTAAAATCCAACTTTCTCTTCCATGGAGTTCAATTATCATCCAAAGTTTCTAATCATCGACCAAGACAAGCAGTACTAGAGAATATCTTAAGCATTTCCTCCATTCCTTGGGAAACAATAGGAACCATATTTCTCTAGTACTAGGAGGCACTAGCATGATAATTAATTTATGTTCAAAATCACCTATTTCCTAGAGGTAAAAAATATGCAAAGGGCCATGAAATAAAGCATTAAGTGACCCAAGTGCATTAAATTTGAATCAAGAAAGCATTTAATTGAAAGAAATTGTTTGTAGAAAGCATCGATTAATCTAAAACATTAAATTCAAATAAAAACAATTAACAAAAAGATGAACTCAATGAAAACGTCAACCTAAACACTTAAATCAATCCACCTAGCAATGAAACTAATCACCTAATAAAGCATTCCATCAATAAGACAATTCTAGTTTGGTAAAATATTAAACTCCTTCACTCGACCACTATGCTCACAACTAATGGCTAAATGATTCAATGATATTACGAGCATTACGTTAGGAGGATTGAAAAGTATAACATGAATGACTAAATGAAATGAATAAGAATTACACAACTTAAAAAAACATGATTTGAAAAAAGTAAACTTTCTTTGACCACATATTGATGAATGAATGGATTGTCTGATTTCTACAATCCATCATCAAATCAAACATAAGCCAAGAAGACAAGTCTAAAAGACAAATTAAACACTTTAAGGAATAAAATCAAATATGAGAATTTGACCATGCAAACACATGAATTGAATCTACATAAAGTGGATCTAATTCTATTGTTAAGTGGAATTCAAACTTTGAATTTTGAACATCAATGAAGTAAACAAGGTAATGTGTGCAAAAGAGTTCCATTTTCTTTTTAGACTATGAAAGAATTACATTAGACATGCTTCAAAATGTTAAATATAACTTCAAACATGCAAATCATGAGCTTATTGATTGTATGGAATATATGATTTTACTCATCATAAGAACTTAACAAATTGTATTCTACCAAGCATCTATAAATTGAAAAACCAAAAGAATTTCAACTATGCCCAAGAAGCAATGTTGTAAAGAAAAAGAAAGGGTTCTAATCTAAATAAACAAATTTCCATTTCTATGGAATATTCTTGTCACATTCTATGCCAGATAAAGATAACACTCCTACTAACCTAAGAGAAAGAGAACATTCCTACTAACCTACCCTTTCAGTGAAACAATCCCATACACATTAGCATAAACCATCTGTTGGAGCCGCCTTTGTTTTTTTTTAGCAGTTTAATTTTTTTATATCTTGGTGCTTGAAGTTGAAAGATAGTTTTTCATATTTTCTCTATCTCCCCCAAAGTTTCAGAAGTCCCATCACGCAAGTGACGATGGTTATCATACTATTAAGGAAAGTTTTGTTTTTCGTTTAAACAATTTTTCTCTTTCTTACCTCGGGATTTCGCATGTCGGGTGTTATAGATCAGATAGTTCACAAGTCGCGAAGAGCGAGACGGCGAAATAACTTTAAAGTGTTACCTAGGTCAGTAGCGAGAGTAAATATTTTCTAAACCATGGTATTCGCTTCATCGAGAGTTTTCACTCTAACCCTTCCAGCCTTTAAAACCCGAGACTGCGATAATTAGTTTCAGTTAATAAAAGACGCAACCAGGATTAAGAGTTTTAATTAATAATGTTTAAAGAAATATCACGACTTCGCGACTCGTGACTTCAAAGGTATAGCTTCCGGGAGGCTCATATGCCGAGTTGCGAAATCGCGAGATTGCGACTTCGCGACTCGGGACTTCGAAGGTATAGCTTCCGGGAGACTCATATGTCGAGTTGCGAAATCGCGAGATCACGATGATGTGATCTATTTAATTAGAAGATAAAACCGGGTTAAGTGCTTGATTAATTTGTTTTAAAATATATCGCGGCTTCGCGACTCGGGGCTTCGAAAGTAAAGCTTTTGAGGGAATAACATGCCGAGTTGCGAACCCTCGATAGAACTCAAACATGAGTAAACCTTTTTCCTTTGATCTTAACCCAGGTTACTAAAACAAGAGTCTCGCAACTTCGGAGATCGGGGTTATGACGGTAAGACTTTTGGAGTTAGTAAATGCCGAGACATGAAATCCCGATGATGCTTAACCATGGTTTAGAAAATCTTTACTCTCACTACTGACCTGGGTAACACTTTAAAGTTATTTCACCATCTCTCTCTTCATGACTTGTGAACTATGTGATCTATAACACTCGACATGTGAAATCCCGAGGTAAGAAAGAGGAAAATTGTTTAAACGAAAAACAGAACTTGCCTTGAGAGTATGATAACCATCGCCGCTTGCGTGATGGGACTTCTGAAACTTTGGGGGAGATAGAGAACATACGAAAACCAGCTTTCGACTTCAAGCACCAAGATATAAAAAAATTAAACTGCTAAAAAAAAACAAAGGCGGCTCCAACATAGGCTCCAACTAGGGATCCCGTTTTCCTGCAAGATGGGAAGAACAGTAGACCACGTGCCTAAATTGGGTAAATGGAGTCAATGGCTTTAAACCAGTGAAAATATTCCTTAGAACAGGATACCGAAAGGGAAGAAACTTTTTTTTTTACTTACGAAAAGATTTTCAAAGCTCAGATACTTTTTTAAACTTAGTTGTAGCCCCTTTCAGGACTTTCTCCTTCTCGTTACTGCATTCAGGTCTGCATTAAAACAATCAAAACAATTCTAGGAGACCCAACAAATCTTGTGGCTATCGACTTGCATCAAAAGAAATGAATTATATGTTTTTAATTAGGAAGCTTTGTCTGAACTTGGGATGTAGATCGGGTTTTGGAAAAATTGGTTACTAGAGCAGAGTGATATTCATGTATAACAGCCTTACAGATATCTCAAATATTGTTTCACTGCCAGCGAGCCTGTTCAGTACCCCGGTGAAGTTATCTGGCCCTTTTTACTGAATTTCCTTTCACCACTTCGGAATATATTTATGCATTTAAATGTTGAGACAAGGGCAATCATTTCTGAATTTGCTTTCATCGTCTTTGGACTAGATGGGGGCAATCATTTCTGAATTTCCTTTCACCACCTGTCTTATAATTTGTTTTTTTAGAGCGCGAAGTGGGGGCAATCAGTTTGTATGAGGGCTAATATCTGTGTAATATTTTGCATTATAGGTCTACCAACTTACTTTGATTACTCGGTACCAACCTTCCCTTAACCTTCACAACACCTTTGTTCGCAGGGAGAAAGGGAAGAATTAAATTTTTTGGAGTTTTCTATTTGAGCAAGCTTCAATCCTCCGAAATTGTTGAGAAACCTAGAAAAGTCAGGATCACTTAAGCGTCACTTTGTTTAGTAAGGGACCGAGGAGTTGTGAAGACCAGCTTATTTTCACAATCTGCTTCGAAGCTTTCAAGGTTAAAACGTAATCTCTTTTCCCTACGTATGTGAAATCGGAAAGATGTTGGCTTTTCAAAAAGGTAAATCCGAAAACAGAAAAGGGTGACAAATAAAGATCTGTAATCTGAAAAACAGGGGTAAAAAATAAAAACTGACTCTTGAAGATCTTTCTCGGAGACGCTTTACTTTGAATGACTTGTTTATTCAGTCTTATTTTTTCGTAAATGCCTAACTATAGGAATGTTTTTTTATTTATTAGTTCAGATGATGTTGTCGTATCTTATGAGGTTATCTTGGTTTCCTTTGAGATCCCTTCAAAACATGTCTTCTATGGAATTCTCACCTTTACCTTACCGTTTCATTTTCTTTCCAAAATGTAAAAAATCTCTTTTATCACCCGTTTAAACCAATTTAATTTCCGATACATGTATTTTTGTTTACTTCTCCTGCTTGTTTTGTTTGCAGCTGAAATCCTGTAAAAAGGCAAATATGAAAGTTATCAAGGCTTTTTTAAAGGTGTCGAAAATTCGCGAAAGGAAAAAGAAAATCAGAATAGCAATGCGTAAATGAAAAATATATATATATGTAAAAAATCCTACATATAAATATACACATTTTTTTTTTATTTTTTTTTGGCGGGTGCTTATGTCAAATAATGCTTCAGATAACGCCCGTTGACAGGGGCGTTGAGGATTTCACCGTCTAGATTTTCCAGTAGGAAAGAATTTTTTCCTTCGAGAGCCGAGACTCTGAATGGCCCATGCTAGAGGTGATCGAATTTGCCATGTTTCGTTGCTTCTTCCCTCCTTGCATCCCACCTTAATACTAAATCACCTGGGAGGAAGTCTCTGTCCTTTGCCCTACGGTCGAATAATGCCTTCATGTCGTCTTGGTACTTCTGCAACCTTTCATCTACTTCGACCCTGTGTTGTTGAACCTCAATCAACTGATTTATCCTCCTGGTGACATGATTGGGTTCTTCCTTCCGATCTTGCCATAACTTCATCACTGGGAGTGCTAGATTTATAGGTAACACAACATCTGTCCCATATACCATCTAAAAAGGGGAAATGCCGATAGACCTTTTTGTGCTTATGCGATTCACCCACAAAGCGTATTTTAAATGCACATGCCAAGACCTTTTGTTTTCATCCAATACTTTCTTGATTATATTTACTAGGCTCTTGTTAGATGACTCGGCCAGTCCATTTCCTTGGGGGTAATACGTTGTGGAATGGCCAAGAACGATGTTATACTTTTGACAGAAGCTGATCATAGCCATAGATTTGAAGGCTTGGGCATTATCTGTGACTATCTTTTGGGGGCAACCAAATCTAGACAAAATGTTGTCTTCTAAGAAATCGATTACCACCGAGTTTGTTGCCCTTTTGGTTGGAATGGCTTCCACCCATTTAGTAAAGTAATATGTGGCAGTTAAGATCCACTTGTGTTGAGCGCTAGAGTGGGGATTAATCTCGCCTATAAAGTCTAGATCCCATTGCTGAAACGGGGCTTCAACTTTGACTGGAATTAAAGGTAGTGTTGGGAGTTTCTGTTTACCTGCAAATAGTTGACAAGGGTTGCAGGCTCGAACTTTGGCGTTAACGTCTGAGAAACGTTTTGGCCAGTAGTACCCAACCCTCAGAATTTTGTAAGCCATAGCTCTCCAAGCGTGATGCCCCCCGCATACTCCTTCGTGAAATTCACTTATAACCCTTTCTGTTTCCGATTCGACTAAGCAGATTAACAAGAAACCGAGTGGGTCTTTCCAATATAGTTGATTTTCGGCAATACAATACTTAACCGCATGAAGCTTTAAATTCCTGGCTTTTGATGGCGATAGTTCACTCGGTCATTTTAGAGTCAGCAGGTAGGATACTATGTTTCTATACCATTTTGATGATATGAACTTCTCCTCGATCTTAATTGCACTTGTTGGTTCATCAAGCTCGTTTATGTTCATGTCTTCCTCACATCCCTGCAGGCAGTTTATATCTAGAGCTCTAAGATTTGATTCAGCCAAAAATTTGGCCAGGCCTTATCCCTTTATCAGTTTAGTAGGCTTGATTTCCAGGTCAAATTCTTGAATCTTGGCAAGCCATCGTCCTCTTTTCCCATCACTGTATGGTTGTACCAAAATATCTTTCACAGAACTAGTCTGCACGTACGCAATGATCTTGGAGTGTAATACATATGTTCTAAATGCCTTCAGTGCTTTAACCATGGCGTACACTTGTTTTTCTATTATATCATATTTAATTTCTGCATCTCTGAGGCTCTTGCTGAAAAATGCGATCGGTTGTTCGAAACCCTCTTCGTTTTTTTGGAGGAGCACCACAACAATCGTGTGTTCGGAGGCAAATGAGAAAATAAGAAAGTCTTTCAGATAATCGGGACTTGCCAATACAGGTGCCTCGGCTATGACTTTCTTAATGTGTGTGAATGACGCTTTGGCCTCTGTTGTCCACTTTACTTCGTTGTTCTTTTTCAGCATATCTGTGATCAATTTTACAATTTCAGCGAAATTTGGGATAAATCTTCGTAAAAAAAATATTTTTCCTAAGAAAGATTGAATTTATTTTACATTTCTAGGAATGTTTATAGTGTCTATCGCTTCAACTCTCTTAGGATCAATCTTAATTCCATCCCTAGATACAATATGACCCAAAAGTTTACCTTCCTGCATGGAAAAATGTGATTTCTTTGGATTTAAGGATAGACCAAACCTACGGCATTTTTCGAATGTCTGTTTAAGATGTATCAAATGTTCTTCGTCGGACTTAGATAAAACAATCAAATCGTCCAGATATATGACTACGAACTTATCCCTCTCATCAATGAAAGCGATGTCCATAGCGCGTTGGAACATGGTTCCTGCATTCATCAAACCGAAAGGCATTTTATCATACATGAATGTACCCCAAGGGGTAGTGAAAGTTGTTTTTTCTTTATCTTGTTCATTCATGGCAATTTGATTATATCCAGAGAAACCGTCAATCATAGACATTTTGTTCGCTCCAACTACCTTTTCTAGCACATGATCCATTTTAGGCAGCGGATAGTTGTCTTTAAGAGAGGACCTATTTAGATTTTTGAAATCCACGCACAGTCTAATTTCCCCACTCTTGTTTCTGACTGGGACCAGGTTTTCCACCCAGTCGGAATATCTCAGAGGCACTATAATTTTCGCCTCTAAAAGCTTCTTCACTTCTCTCTCGACCACAGGCAATAAAATGGGGTTGATCTGCCTAAGCTTTTGTCTAAAGGGCTTGACCCCAGGCTTTAGAGGTATCTTGTGATCGATCACGGTAGTGTCGTAGGTTTTTAACTCGTCGTAAGACCAGGCGAAAATGTCTTTAAATTGTCTGAGTAAATCCTTATACTTGCCTTTTATTTCAGGAGGGAGGAGTTTAGATATTTTAACCATTTTGGACTCTTCTTTGGTTCCTATGTCACAGTCCTCAACCTCTTCTGGTTGGGGTTGTAAGGTGGATTTTACAGGTATGTCGTTTTGATCAAACAGTCTTTCTAGAGGGATCAGTCCTTTCGGAATCTGGTTTTTTTTAGGACCAGCATGCGATGATTTGCGATTTTGTCTTGGAAATTTTGAGGATCCTCCCCTTCTTGCATGATCCATATATTGTCATTTTGATTTTCTTGATCTGCGTGAGTTTCGGAAAAATCACCCATTGCTTCAAGAAACTTCTTAATTTGTTCATAATCCTCAAAAACCTGCCAGTGCTGGATATTATCCGGTACAGATGGTCTGTGTCTTATCTCTATGTGATACTTCAATTTAAAAGTTGTAGGAGGAGTGAAAGTTGAAGCTGCTTTAGCTAATGCATCATCCTGTAAATTTTATGTGCATGGGATGAAGTGGACATTTACAGACGAGAAAACGTTTTCCATCAGATCCCAGGCACAATTTATGTATGATCTCAATCTGGGATGCTTGGCCTGGTATTGCCGATTTATTTGTTTGACTATCAACTCTGCATCTCTGTATACCTCTAGATTTTTTATTTTTAACCTCCTAGCAGCCTCTAATCCTAAGACCAAGGCTTCGTATTCACATACATTGTTAGTATAATCTATGTCCCATTGTAATCTGTAAGAAAAAGGGACAACGAACTTTCCTTCGGGTGCCACAAAAAACACTTCTGCACCAGCTCCTTCGCATGACAAGGCACCGTCAAAAAACATTTTCCAGATACCAGAGCTACAAATATCCCCGGTCATGTTACCTAACTCTTCATGCTCTATATCATTTTCGCCTGTGCAACCATCTAAACCGTCGTCAAAATATAAGATACAATTTCCCAAATCTTGATCTGCAATGTAAATGGGGAAATTGTTTGGATTTTTAGGGTCGCTTACTGTATATGCTAACCTCGTCTCTCTGTACAACCAAGTAAATTGATCACCAAACACAGGAATTGTGGCGTACTTCATATCCAGTTGAAGAGAACCCCCCAACTTGGCTCCCCATGACCTAGACAACAGTAAGCCGTACTTGGGGGGAACATTAGCAACGACCACATCCATCAAGATGCTCTTAACCGAGACCTGTGCCAGGGTGACAACTAAAGGATTTAGTGCATGGGAATGATAAAGGATTAAGTGCATGGGAATGATAAAGGATTTAGTTGTCACCCTGGCACAGGTCCCGGTTAAGAGCGTCTTGATGGATGTGGTCGTTGCTGATATTCCCCCCAAGTACGGATTACTGTTGTCTAGGTCATGGGGAGCCAAGCTGGGGGGTTCTCTTCAACTGGATATGACGTATGCCACAATTCTTGTGTTTGGTGGGCAATTTACTCGGTTGTACAAAGAGATGAGGTTAGCATATACAGTAAGTGACCCTAAAAATCCGAACAATTTCCCTATTTACATTGCAGATCAAGATTTAGGAAATTGTATCTTATATTTTGACGACGGTTTAGATGGTTGCACAGACGAAAACGATATAGAGCATGAAGAGTCAGGTAACATGACCGAGGATATTTGTAGCTCTAGTATCTGGAAAATGTTTTTTGACGGTGCCTTGTCATGCGAAGGAGGTGGTGCAGGAGTGTTTTTTGTGGCACCCGAAGGAAAGTTCATTGTCCCTTTTTCTTACAGATTACAATGGGACATATATTATACTAACAATGTATGTGAATATGAAGCCTTGGTCTTAGGATTAGAGGCTGCCAGGAGGTTAAAAATAAAAAATCTAGAGGTATATGAAGATGCAGAGTTGATAGTCAAACAAATAAATCGGCAATACCAGGCCAAGCATCCCAGATCTGATGGGAAACCTTTTCTCATCTGTAAATGTCCACTTCATCCCACGCACAGAAAATTTACAGGCTGATGCATTAGCTAAAGCAGCTTCAACTTTCACTCCTCCTACAACTTTTAAATTGAAGTATCACATAGAGATAAGACACAGACTATCTGTACCGAATAATATCCAGCACTGGCAGGGTTTTGAGGATGATGAACAAATTAAGAAGTTTCTTGAAGCAATAGGTGATTTTTCCGAAACTCACGCAGATCAAGAAAATCAAAATGACAATATATGGATCATGTAAGAAGGGGAGGATCCTCAAAATTTCCAAGACAAAATCGCAAATCATCGCATGTTGGTCCTAAAAAATAATCAGATTCTGAAAGGACTAATCCCTCTAGAAATACTATTTGATCAAAACGACATACCTGTAAAATCCACCTTACAACCCAAACCAGAAGAGGTTGAGGACTGTGACATAGGAACCAAAGAAGATTCCAAAATGGTTAAAATATCTAAACTCCTCCCTCCTGAAATAAAAGGCAAGTATAAGGATTTACTCAGACAATTTAAAGACATTTTCGCCTGGTCTTACGACGAGTTAAAAACCTATGACACTACCGTGATCGATCACAAGATACCTCTAAAGCCTGGGGTCAAAACCTTTAGACAAAAGCTTAGGCAGATCAACCCCATTTTATTGCCTGTGGTCGAGAGAGAAGTGGAGAAGCTTTTAGAGGAAAAAATTATAGTACCTCTGAGATATTCCTACTGGGTGGAAAACCTGGTCCCAGTCAGAAAAAAGAGTGGGGAAATTAGACTGTGCATGGATTTCAGAAATCTAAATAGGTTATCTCTTAAAGACAACTATCCATTGCCTAAAATGGATCACATGCTAGAAAAGGTAGTTGGGGCAAACAGAATGTCTATGATTGACGATTTCTCTGGATATAATCAAATTGCCATGAATGAACAAGATAAAGAAAAAATAGCTTTCACTACCCCTTGGGGTACGTTCATGTATGATAAAATGCCTTTTGGTTTGATGAATGCAAGAACCATGTTCCAACGCGCTATGGACATTGCTTTCATCGGTGAGAGGGATAAGTTCGTAGTCATATATCTGGACGATTTGACTGTTTTCTCTAAGTCCGACGAAGAACATTTGATACATCTTAAACATACATTCGAAAAATGCCGCAGGTTTGGTCTATCCTTAAATCCAAAGAAATCACATTTCGCCATGCAGGAAGGTAAACTTTTGGGTCATATTGTATCTAGGGATGGAATTAAGATTGATCATAAGAGAGTTGAAGCGATAGACACTATAAACATTCCTAGAAATGCAAAAGAAATTCAATCTTTCTTAGGAAAAATAATTTTTTTACGAAGATTTATCCCAAATTTTGCTGAAATTGTAAAATTGATCACAGATATGCTGAAAAAGAACAGCGAAGTAAAATGGACAACAGAAGCCAAAGCGTCGTCCGCACACATTAAGAAATTCATAGCCAAGGCACCTGTATTGGCAAGTCCCGATTATCTGAAAGACTTTCTTATTTTCTCATTTGCCTCCGAACACACGATTGTTGCGGTGCTCCTCCAAAAAAACGAAGAGGGTTTCGAACAACCGATTGCCTTTTTCAGCAAGAGCCTCAGAGACATAGAAATTAAATATGATATAATAGAAAAACAAGCGTACGCCATGGTTAAAGCACTGAAGGCATTTAGAACATATGTATTACACTCCAAGATCATTGCGTACGTGCCGACCAGTTCTGTGAAAGATATTTTAGTACAACCAGACAGTGATGGGAAAAGAGGATGATGGCTTGCCAAGATTCAAGAATTTGACCTGGAAATCAAACCTACTAAACTGATGAAGGGACAAGGCTTGGCCAAACTTTTGGCTGAATCAAATCTCAGAGCTCTGGATATAAACTTCCTGCAGGGATGTGAGAAATACATGAACATAAACGAGCTTGATGAACCAACAAGTGCAATTAAGATCGAGGAGAAGTTCGTATCATCAGAATGGTATAGAAACATAGTATCCTACCTGCTGACTCTAAAATGCCCGAGTGAACTATCGCCATCAAAAGCAAGGACTTTAAAGCTTCATGCGGTTAAGTATTGAATTGCCAAAAATCAACTATATTGGAAAGACCCACTTGGTTTCTTGTTAATCTGCTTAGTTGAATCGGAAACAGAAAGAGTTATAAGTGAATTTCACGAAGGAGTATGTGGGGGGCATCACGCTTGGAGAGATACGGCTTACAAAATTCTGAGGGCTGGGTACTACTGGCCAAAACTTTTCTCAGATGTTAATGCCAAAGTCTGAGCCTGCAACCCTTGTCAACTATTTGTAGGTAAACATAAACTCCCAGCACTACCTTTAATTCCAGTCAAAGATGAAGCCCTATTTCAGCAATGGGGTCTAGACTTTATAGGCGATATTAATCCCCACTCTAGCGCTCAACACAAGTGGATCTTAACCGCCACAGATTACTTTACTAAATGGGTGGAAGCCATTCCAACCAAAAGGGCAACAGACTTGGTGGTAATCGATTTCTTAGAAGACAACATTTTGTCTAGATTTGGTTGCCCCCAAAAGATAGTCATAGATAATGCCCAAGCCTTCAAATCTATGGTTATGATCAGCTTCTGTCAAAAGTATAACATCGTTCTTGGCCATTCCACAGTGTATTACCCCCAAGGAAATGGACTGGCCGAGTCATCTAACAAGAGCCTGGTAAATATAATCAAGAAAGTATTGGATGAAAACAAAAGGTCTTGGCATGTGCATTTAAAATACGCTTTGTGGGCGAATCGCATAAGCACAAAAAGGTCTATCGGCATTTCCCCTTTTCAGATGGTATATGGGACAGATGTTGTGTTACCTATAAATCTAGCGCTCCCAGTGATGAAGTTATGGCAAGATCAGAAGGAAGAACCCAATCATGTCACCAGGAGGATAAATCAGTTGATTGAGGTTCAACAACACAGGGTCGAAGTAGATGAAAGGTTGCAGAAGTACCAAGACGACATGAAGGCATTATTCGACCGTAGGGAAAAGGACAGAGACTTCCTCCCAGGTGATTTAGTATTAAGGTGGGATGCAAGGAGGGAAGAAGCAGTGAAACATGGTAAATTCAATCACCTCTGGTATGGGCCATTCAGAGTCTCATCTCTCGAAGGAAAAAAAAAATCCTACTGGAAAATCTAGACGGTGAAATCCTCAACACCCCTGTCAACGGGCGTTATCTGAAGCATTATATGACATAAGCAGTCGCCAAAAAAAAAAACAATGTGTATATTTATATATAGGATTTTTTACATATATATATATTTTTCATTTACGCATTGCTATTCTGATTTTCTTTTTCCTTTCGCGAATTTTCGACACCTTTAAAAAAGCCTTGATAACTTTCATATTTGCCTTTTTACAGGATTTTCGCTGCAAATGAAACAAGCAAGAGAAGTAAATAGAAAGACGTGTATCAGAAATTAAATTGGCTTAAACAGGTGATAAAAGAGATTTTTGACATTTTGGAAAGAAAATGAAACGGTAAGGTAAAGGTGAGAATTCCATAGAAGACATGTTTTGAAGGGTTGTCAAAGGAAACCAAGATAACCTCATAAGATACGACAACATCGTCTGAACTAATAAATAAAAGAACATTCCCATAGTTAGGCGTTTACAAAAAAATAAGACGGAATAAACAAGTCATTCAAAGTAAAGCGTCTCCGAAAAAGATCTTCAAGAGTCAGTTTTGATTTTTCACCCCTTTTTTTCAGATTACAGATCTTTATCTGTCACCCTTTTCTGTTTTCAGATTTACCTTTTTGAAAATCCAACATCTTTCATGTTTCACATACGTAGGGAAAAGAGATTACGTTTTAACCTCGAAAGCTTCGAAGCAGATTGTGAAAATAAGCTGGTCTTCACAACTCCTCGGTCCCTTACTAAACAAAGTGACGCTTAAGTGATCCTGACTTTTCTAGGTTTCTCAACAGTTTCGGAGGATTGAAGCTTGCTAAAAAAGAAAACTCTAGAAATTTTAATTCTTCCCTTTCTCCCTGCGAACGAAGGTGTTTTGAAGGTTAAGGGAAGGTTGGTACCGAGTAATCAAAGTAAGTTGGCAAACCTATAATGCAAAATATTACACAGATATCAGCCCTCATACAAACTTATTGCCCCCACTTCGCGCTATAAAAAAACAAATTATAAGACAGGTGGTGAAAGGAAATTCAGAAATGATTTCCCCCATCTAGTCCAAAGACGATGAAAGGAAATTCAGAAATGATTTCCCTCATCTCAGCATTTAAATGCATAAATATATTCCGAAGTGGTGAAAGGAAATTCAGTAAAAAGGGTCAGATAACTTCACCGGGGTACTGAACAGGCTCACTGGCAGTGAAGCAATATATGAGATATCTGTAAGGCTATTATACATGAATATCACTCTGCTCTAGTAACCAATTTTTCCAAAACTCGATCTACATCCCAAGTTTAGACAGGGCTTCTTGATTAAAAACATATAATTTGTTTCTTTTGATGCAAGCCGATAGCCACAAGATCTGTTGGGTCTCGTAGAATTGTTTTGATTGTTTTAATGCAAACCTGAATGCAGTAATGAGAAGGAGAAAGTCGTGAAAGTGGCTACAACTAAGTTTAAAAAAGTATCTGAGCTTTGAAAATCTTTTCGTAAGTAAAAAACGAAGTTTCTTCCCTTTCGGTATCCTGTTCTAAGGAATATTTTCGTTTGTTTAAATCCATTGACTCCATTTACCCAATTTAGGCACGTGGTCTACTATTCTTCCCGTCTTGTAGGAAAATAGGATCCCTAGTTGGAGCCTATGTTGGAGCCGCCTTTGTTTTTTTTTAGCAGTTTAATTTTTTTATATCTTGGTGCTTGAAGTCGAAAGCTTGTTTTCGTATTTTCTCTATCTCCCCCAAAGTTTCAGAAGTCCCATCATGCAAGCGGCAATGGTTATCATACTCTCAAGGCAAGTTCTGTTTTTCGTTTAAACGATTTTCCTCTTTCTTACCTCGGGATTTCTCATGTCGGGTGTTATAGATCACATAGTTCACAAGTCGCTAAGAGCAGGACGGTGAAATAACTTTAAAGTGTTACCCAAGTCAGTAGTGAGAGTAAAGATTTTCTAAACCATGGTTAAGCATCATCGAAATTTCATGTCTCGGCGTTTACTAACTCCAAAAGTCTTACCGTCATAACCTCGATATCCGAAGTTGTGAGACTCTTGTTTTAGTAACCCGGGTTAAGATCAAAGGAAAAAGGTTTACTCGTGTTTGAGTTCTATCGGGGGTTCGCAACTCGGCATGTTGTTCCCCCAAAAGCTTTACTTTCGAAGCCTCGAGTCGCAAAGCCGTGATATATTTTAAAACAAATTAATCAAGCACTTAACCCAGTTTTATCTTCTAATTAAATAGATCACATCATCGCGATCTCGCGATTTCGCAACTCGGCATATGAGCCTCCCGGAAGCTATACCTTCGAAGTCCCAAGTCACGAAGTTGCGATCTTGCGATTTCGCAACTCGGCATACGAGCCTCCCGGAAGCTATACCTTTGAAGTCACGATTCGCGAAGTCGCGATATTTCTTTAAACGTGATTAATTAAAACTCTTAATCTTGGTTGCGTCTTTTATTAACTGAAACTAATTATCGCAGTCTCGAGGTTTAAAGGCTGGAAGGGTTAGAGTGAAAACTCCCGATGAAGCGAATACCGAAATATTAATTAACGTAAATAAAACATGATTAATTAAGCTAAGCCGGTTTTTTCCCGTGTTTCGATTCATGGACAATCTACGAGGCAATCTTAAATTTTCCTTGCGCCAACTTGCATTACGAGCTGTCAAAATTTATCGCATTAATTAGAAACAAAGTGAATCGACAAGTAAGGATTGGGTTTTTATTGCTAAATTTATATTTAAGAATGATTTGACCGTTCTGTTCTTGAAAAGTACCGAGTTTTGAATGGTTGAATATATAGATCTGTTATTTGTTATCGCAAATTCATTTCTATATTACACAGAGAAAACTTTTCTCAGCGAACTAATTTCTGTATGTATACATATTTTTATCGCAGAAGAGCTAAAGCAAAATCCTCCGCCATGGCCCCGCGGAAAGCATCTAAAGCCAGCATTGAGGTTTCGAGACAAGGTTCAGACAACATCTCTGATACTTCACCTCGAAGTGTCGACTCTGTCAAGACCTGGTCGTTTGTTTCTGAGGTTCTATAGTCCGAATTGGTAGATTATTCGGATGATTCCAGTGACAATGAAAAAGACGACCTGACCACCAAATATAAGATCGTCATCCAAGCTAGAATGCATAAAGTAGCGGCCAGACCAAGACTGTTCCCTTACTATGATATGGTTCGATGGGCATTAGACCATGTAGATATACCAACTAGAACCATCGTCAACGAGCAGAGGGTCACTATTGGGACTTTCAGACCTGAACAATTGCAGGCTATGTACAAGTTGCCAACCGTGTCAGACTTTACATACAATGTCGAATTCCTGGAGAATTTTAAATAGAAGGAATGTGTGCAGTACGACAAGAGTATGTCCAGTTTAATCAAATATTGGATTTCACACCCTACGAAGTTCAGGGCAGACAGTAATGGTATATATTCAATATCTTCTCTGGAACCACAGTTCAAATATGTCGCTATGATGACCTGCATATTATACGGGAGAGAGGACACCACACATTTTTTCCTTCAGTAGGTGCCTCTAATACATTCAGTCACCGAAGGCTGTTCTTTCGACTAGGCTAGAATACTGTCTGATAGCTTGACCAATCGAGTTACAGAGTATCGAGCGTAGAGGGAGAGCAGAAAGATTGCTTCATTTTTTATGTCCGCGTATATCATGGATGCCGTGTGTTTTCTGACACCCTTTCCCTTAATGAGCTGGAGTTGGACTCCATCAGAGGTCGATCCCATCCACGTCTACCATTCAAAACTGTGGGAAAACAAAGCGACATATTTTTTGTATGAAATCTTTAACTGGGTAATGGTACTGCTGCATGTCATTATTTTCGGCCACCCGCCACCCAGGATCTCGGACAGTATAGCGATGAATATGAGTAGTATAGCCGACTGGTATGTAGAAGAAGAATTCTCATATCTCAAGGTTTTTCGGGGCTTTTGTTCCCCCACATGCCTTACCATTATTCATACCCGATAGGATGGCTTGTCATGAGGTTGCCAGGCAAACTGTAATCGGTGGCGTGAGTAAGGAGCTTAAGGGATATTCTAAGAAGGTATGGCCACCTTTTCCTATTCATTTAAATTCTTATTCTTTGTTAGATTTCAGGCATGCTAAAGCTGAGGCAGCATCCCTGGAAGACCTTCAATTGGTTCATGTCAAATTCAAGAAGCACAATCCGCAAAGGGTCATGAGTAATCACTTGGCCAGTTGCAGACTTAAAAGGTTCGAACATGAAAATTCACCCTCGAATGACATTTTTCGAGGTGCAAGATCTTATGTCGAGGTTTTGTCTCGGATACAAGCCCTGGCACCCGAAGAGAGGGCTGATGTTTTGAAATTCCAAGAACATCGGCGGAGTTGTCTTCCCCCGGTATTGTGGGGCGAGAATCCAATAACAATAGAGGTGCAACAGAAAGAAGCCGAAGGCCCCAAAAATCCAGCACCCAGACAAGAAGAGCACCAGGACAGGGAGGAACAAACTGGGAACCTGAAAACAAAAATGAAAACTCCAGATCCTCCGAAAAAGCCAACTCCAGTTGCCACCCCAGGCCAATCAGCTAAGCAAATCGGAGATCCCATTGCCTCCATTACTCCCTTACAGTCAACTAAAGGGAACATAGACGTCGGGTGGATTTTCAATGAAGAATTGAGACCTACAAGGATGGAAGAGCTCCCTCCAAATGAGTTCTTTTTTGATAAAAAGAGAAAAGTTGTGGTAAAAAGAGAATTCTACCAAGAAGCTGAATCAACGGCCAAAAAATTTAAGGTATTGACCGATGGAAAAGATAAGAAGAAAGAGGATTTTGTGACAGAAATAGCCGGAACATTAGGGGCGTATGCTACAACAAACCAATTTTCAGTCGGGGTTTTGAAAAATCAGCTGAAGCGAAAAAATCACCTCATCAAAACCTTAGAAGCTAAACTAGCCACAGCCGAAGAAGCTGCTAAGGACCAGGCAAACACAGGAATAGAACAAGCAAGAATGGCCGATAAAAAGGAAATTGAGCTGCTCAAAGCTAAACTCGAACAAGCAGAACTGGTAGCTCAGACTAGTCAGATACAAGTAGGCCAGCAAAGAGACTTGATAGGGTAGCTACAGGCTAGAGTGGAAATCGCAGAAAGTCAAGTTATAAATATCGGGATGTTCCAGTCCCAGGCGATGGAGATTCGGAGCAGAGTTTCTGCAGCCCAGTAAAGTTTACTCGCCAAGGTAGAGATAATTCAGGACAACTGCTTACTTGTTGATCAAGTATTGGAAAATTTATTTGTCAGAGAGAGAGAAGCTAGAGCAGCTCGGGTCGCATTTCAAGAGGCTGTAATAGCTACAAACAACAGGGAATCGGGAAGTACTCCCAGGTTTTCCATTTCGGAGCAGACCAGAGGAAATATTTTATTGAAAGAATGGGAGCATAGTATATCAAAAGGTAAACTGCAAGCCAAGAGGGTAATGAAATCCTTTGAAGAGGCTTTTGATTCTATAGATGGTAATCTGTTAGGTATTAATAGCGAGGGCAATGCTGGGACATTGAGTCAAATGAATATAGCGAAACTCTTTCTTGATATAAACAAGGAAGAAGAAAGAGATTCGGCCAAAGTCTCACAAGTAACTTTGGCAGACATAATCCAAATAGATAAATGGATGATTAAACCAAGTGTGCAATTATGCGCTATCGACACCCTAGACCGACATATGAAAGAAAGGTTGCCACAATTAGTCAAAGATTGTTACATTTTTGAAGCCAATTGTCAAGCGGAACCTTCAAGGTTTATATCTCGGCTAATGGAAAAATGTGTCGCTTGTACCAGGCATGCGAAAGGGCAAGCTTCTGGCACCAAATAAAGATAGAAATGAAGAAATGGAATGATTGATATCCTTCTTATCGTAACTGAAAATCTTGTAGCGATTAAGATTCCATCATATGTAAAACTGTATAAATATACAATAGAAAGAAAGAAACAGGGCTGGACCTTTTTGGGTTGATTGTAATAGAGATTTTTTCTCCCTTGAGAGTTAATATAAAGCAAATCTGAAGATTCTCAATTCCGTCACGACTGTGTTATGAGTTTGTTTCCTTGTATCTCGTATTTCATTTCATTTCATATATTTATCTGATGAATGCTTCGCTATAATTTAGTACAACCTCTACTATAGTGAATAAATTTCAGTTTTCTATATTGTTTACCGTTTTTCCTCTGTACCGGCTATCAGCAGGTTTAATACCAGTGAACATTTTAGATTTCTGTATATATTTTATGCTTCATCAGGTTATTTATTCATCTTTTTTCTTCCTCTGTTTACAAGTGAGATTCTCCCTTGATAGGAGCCTTGCATAATAGACAGCTTAATGTTTTCTCACACCTCATACACATTTATTAAAATATAACTCAGTTACGGGAAAGGGCCTTTGGTTTGCACCCTATTTTCACTACTGGAACTATAAACTCTCCTTTATACGACCTAAATCGAGATAGCACCTGCAAGATTTTGAGATTTTCTTAACATTATGTTCCTCTATGATTGTCCCAGTGACAAGACAGCCTAATATCGAACCTGGACTATCAGATCAAACACATATTGCCTTGAACCTTTTTGATACTATTATTAAAACAACCACTACACGGGTTGAACTTGAACATTCTTGGGCAGCGATTGAAAGGGACATAAACATCCAGGAGCAGTTGGAAGCTAGACAACACCAACTCAGAAATCAGCCCTAGCTTTCCTTGCCGAAGGTTGACTTTTCTTCCTTACCTACCCCTTACTCACTTTCGGGTGCCTAGACACTGTACTTCTAAGCCTTAAGTACAGACTCTGGAACAACACCATCCACTATAAAAACAACATAGATGTATATTACAAAGACAAGTGTTCCATTTTCTTCCATAGAAATTCGCAAAGATCCATTACTAAAAATACACTGGCATAAACTTCCTCGTTGTTTAGGGTTTGATGCTACTAGAGAATTCCACGAATCCCATTATGCCTATAGTCTATATTAGGGCATCATGCCATGATGCCATCTCAAGGATTGTGTTGATGAGGAAAGGTTTGTTGCTCATTGAGAATTATGAATCCTAATTAGAGAGGAATTTGGAACCAATATCCGAGTGAGCCATAGATAAAACCAAGAATTCCCAACAAACAATAAACCAAATTCCATGAGTTGTGTGGAAACGTAGAACAACAAATCTCCAAAAGATAAAGTTCATATCAAACTTGTTCAAACAAAAAAAATTGAAGACATTTAAAGTTGAACTAAGCCAACAAGATGCATGTTGAACTAAATCTTAGTCATAATCTTAATTATAAATATATTGCATGCATACTATATTAATGAAAATATCATTACCCTTTAAGCCAAAGGACCTTCTTGTCTTACCAAATAATAAAAATTGAAGGGTTTGCCTAAATTTTTAATGAAGAGAATTTTTTAAATAACCCTTCAAATTTCATACATTAAAGATGATTGAGCTTCTATATTGTAATTAATTTAGAATAAATATCTCTAAAATCTACATGGTGAAAAAAAAATATTTATTTTTTATTTTTTATCTTCCATTTCATGTTAAAGGTTTATCTAGTTGTTCTTTTCCTCGGAGTTTTTTCCTAAGATTGTGTGTCAATAAGAAATTGTAGGAGTACTCTTATAGGCTCTTGTAACTCTCTCTACAATAAACCATGTTTCTTAGAGTTCCAACCTTGACCACATTCAGAAATTGCACCTCACATAGGAACTGTGACAAAGGTTCCTTAGCCAACATTTTTTACTAAATTTATGTTCTCATAAATTGGTATAGGGAGTTGAAATTAGGAAATCTTATGGACCATAGGTTGTCACTCATCATAATTAGAGTGCACCAACCCCTAGTTATCCAAGGAAACGTTGGAAGTTGGCACAAATGCAAAACTTGTCCTTCAAATTTTTGAACCCAGCTGTGACAGGAAAAGTGTAACCCTACGTTCCTTAGAATATTGTAAGCTACATTGTTGGTTCCAAATTTGAACTTGGGTGTGAATTCCATTGCTATAGGATGTCTATCCTAGACTGATAAGGTCTCTAAATCATTAAAACTTTGAATTTGGATATCATTTTTCAAACCCTACCAATCTGGGTATTACTATTTTTCCATAATTTCCAATTTCAGGAGCCACAATATGTTTTTAACCCCCCATCAAGTATTGTAATGGTTGACTAAAATATTCCAGAGCTTGTACCTCTTCTTTTGCTTGAATTTACTCTTCACAATAGATAACCAAGGCGTAGAAAAATAAAAACTTTGTTGGACATCCCCTACTATAGAGTAGTCTTGGATAGTAAGCTTTCTCTATGTTTTAAACCTATAGACTTCACAACTTAGATATCAAATTTCAAGATGGGTGATGGTTTTAATATAACAGAGCCCATAAATACCTCTAAAATGTATAACAATCTTGAGGTAGTGGAAGCATTTCAATTGTCAAATTGGTTTGTTTACTTTGATAGGTCACAAGGGTATAATGATATAGTAGCATTCAAATTTTCACATAAGTTCCAACATGTCATAAATTAGGACTACATTACTATTGTAAGAGGTATGGAAATACAAGTGAATGAGGCTATCATCAGTAGAGTCAGGCATCCCAATGGGTTTACCTTGGGAAAAAGAGGATATGAAACTTGCCATTGATGCCAATACGTTATTTTTATTGAGTTATGAGGAGAGAGAAGCGAATAAAAATGTAGTAATGAGAAGGTAATTTATGGTTATGAATTTATATTTGAATTGCTTGACAATATTCATTGCTTAGAAAAAAATATTCTCGTCTTTTCTTTTGTCGGATATTTCTAGGTCATGCCATCAAAATGAAAAAACTGATTGAAAAAATCCAATGGAATCACGTAGTCATTTTTCTTCTAAGTATTCAAGAGGTTACTTTGTGGGGCTTGAACTCATGGCTTTTGCACATAGCCATCTATACTCGACCTAGAATGATAACAAATTTCTGTCAAGTAAGGAAATGTTTCAATTGATAATATATTTTTTTCCAATAACTAATTCCATATGACACCAATTTTGTAGGAATTTACCTCCAACCATAAATCCTTTTTTGTCAAATAACAAAAATTTCTCAACTTTTATGTAGTAATAAATTTTGCATGGTGGCAATTGTCCACATTCTGAGTTATATCTAGCAACAAAGTACTTTGGCGAGTTGTAAACAAAATTGTTTCTCCCCAAAGGCTACAACACTTGCAAATGCACTATGTTACCAGTCTCAAATTTACCTAACCAGTTTCCTTACACAATGAACTACTAATTCCATCCACAAATTGCTTTGCAATCAAATTTGTGAAAATCTATATGCATATTGACAGTCAAAACTATTATGCTAATTCTAAAGAAAGGTTGGCTAGAAACATTTAATTTAACCATTTGAACACATAATACAAAAATAAGTGTAAATAACACCTTGATAATTATCTTCAACAAATTCGAACATGTCAAATAGTACTCTGCTACTTGAGCTATCAATGTTTGTCTATTTCAGTTTGGTCTGCTCATTTTTTTCCCCTTCTCTTCTATTTTTTGAAAATAACTTAAAGTAGTTAAGCACCTATAAAGTTCTCTAACTAAATAACTAAATAATAGTGCATAAATAAATATAAAGTTATTTTAAAGAGAAGAGGAAGAATAATAGGGATCATGAATTTATGTTTTAAGTTAAATAAAATTAAAATACCTAAGCCAACCTAAACATAAAAACACGTAGGCTTACCAAAAAAATTCAAGAGTATTTGGATCATATGTTATATATGAAATTCTAAAAGCCTACTTATGTCATAGAAACTAACTTACATATGCATATTCAAAAAAATTGGACATGTAAAGGTTATCCACCGTATATCCCCTATAAGCATGTTTACCCTTTATGTCCCCAAATGCTAAATATAATAATCAACATAAATGACATGTGTTTTAGGAACATAAGAATATATCCAATTACATAATAATAGTTTAATATAAAGCACATATGTCACATGCCATTTGTGATTTTATCCACTTCCACTATCCATTCCATTTATCTACTCATTCATAATTACGAATTGAAGCAACATAGCAGTGACACGCATCAACTTCATGATAACATATGAAACTACACTTAAAGCATCATGAAAGATTATAACCAACATGTATGTGTAGTCCAAGGAGTTCGTGAGGTTGAAGCCACCTAGGTCACTTGGGATTATGCGTAGATGTTGTACGTCGACAACATTTATCTGGGGTGTCATCCATGGAATGTCAAGAAGCACATAAAGAGTTTCCTTGAGGATGTTTATGTGGAAAAATGTGTAGTGTAGGAACTAAATTATACATCAAAACAATATCTCAACATATGTATCTTAAAAAAGAGAAATGCCAATTATAATCCAAATATAAAAAAAATATGAATAGTCCATAAAGTCCGCTGATAAATTATTTTTCCATTTCCATGAAGGAATCATCTAAATAAATAGCTATAATCCTCTTTCCTTGTTAAATTAATATAACCTTTCCTTGTTAAATTAATATAACCTTGTAAAGAACAAGTTGTTTCTCACTCTTTACTAGTATTGTGGCAGTGAAATCAATTAAATCCATCTTAGGTTGATTGAGATGAGGCACGGGCTATGGAGAAATGGGAGGAGAGGGTGGTGAGGATTTGAGGGAGAATTAATCGATCTATTTGAATTGAAAAACCTTTAAAGATTTTATAAATTTCAAGTCCCTAACATATTTCACAGGCTTGGGTGGATGAGTTCATAACTCACGAAGACCTACATTAGATAGAGAGAAAATGGTGGGCTTATTCTAAATATTTCAAAAGAATCAGTGTTGGAATTTAATTAAATAACTTACAAGGAGATGGAGATTGGAGTTGGTAATTCATGATATAGCTTACCAAACCTCCTTGAAAGGGTAGCTTGATCTTTAAAGAAGAAAGGCAAGAAACCACGATTTTATTTTCCTATTTGTATCAACTCTTATCAATGAATGGACTTCAACCATGACAAAGACGCATCTCCACAACTAAATGTGTATCACTTCTTTAAAGAACCACTCAAAATACACAATCATCTCCACATAGTAAGAGACTATTTAAAAAACTCGACACTCGTGTGGGAGTTTTTCCATCAGCATGTTAAAGAGGAAGATATATTCAGGAGAGCCAAGGATCAAGTAGAGGTGAAGGAGAGAAAAATTATGAAAATACAATGGAAATCCCAATCAACACATTCAGGACCATCAGGGACCACTAAAGAACTTCAGGGAAAGTGATTCAAGTTTTACATCATCACCCTGAAACTAATACATAACTGAGAGGGGATATTGTTTCAAAGTATGTATAAGCAAGTATTACAATGGTGGACAATAGGCATGAGGTTGTTGGAATAATGAAGGGGGGGGGGGTGAATCAGTATAATCACTTTTACCACTTTTAGCCACAATATATAAATGTCAAATTTATCAACAATATATCATCAGTATATCATGAGCATATAAACATAACCAACATCACATCAACAACATCACATCAAGTACATAGTACACTAGAATTTACGTGGAAACCAAAATGGGAGAAAACCACTCAATGCTTTCTTACATATATCAAGAATACATTCATAGGAATCACTTCCAAATTCTCCGGCACCAACTGGAAGGAGGCACCAACCTAAAGGAAGCTACAACTCTCTGAATTCTCTGGATCCAACCAAAAGGAGGCTACAACCCCCTGATTCTCAAGATCCAACCTGAAGTAAGCTCCAAATCTCTGTGTTCTCCGACACCAACTGGAAGGAGGCTACAACCCCCTTTCCTTGCCCCATCCTCCCGCCGTGAAATATAAATGTAGACCAATTGTCACTACCACTATCACTTCCACTACCACTGCCACTGTCACTACCACTATCACTGTCACTGCAAATGTCACATCAACCTATCACTGATCAACCTTTCCATCCTATCACTGTCATCGATACTCAACCAGATCCTCTCACATGGATCATATACTAAGGACACCTCTCAACTAGATTCCCAACATCACCAACACATGCCTTTATCAATCATGTACCAAGATCACCAACATACAATCAAAACATATGTGTCTCAACCATGTACCAAAGCATGTACTAAACCATCAACATGTACCATACCAAGCATCAATCATGTACCACAACTATGTGCCAACACCATATCATGCATTAACTATGTATCTCACTACGCATCAATATCACCAAGGAATGCCTCATACATATACCAAAAATGTATCTCAAACAATGTTAATTGAAGACTTGAATGTTCAACTCCCTAGAGAAGAGGAAGTTGAGTAGTAGTATGAATCCTTCTTATTTGATGTCCAGAGTAAAAATAATCAGAGGATGACAAACAAAAGGAAGAGAGGTAAGGATGTGAAGATTGATGTGCATGATCTAGTATAGGTAGTCCCAAATTGCATTATCTAAAATGGCCAATACAACAATGTACTCATTAATAGCTAAACATGTCACCTAAAATAATGTATGATGTCACCTATGTTTTAACTATTAAACATTCACTAATCATCAACAATCTTCTTTCCAAAGCATTAGATCAACAAGCATCGAAAGAAACATACATAAAATGATTTTCAAAAGCTAACCCCTGTTTTATAAATAACTATCACAAAACCCTTTTCATTTCAACCCAACACCCACTACTAATCCACTCAGAATGGTCTAGCAACAATGGAGCTCATGGGTCAAATCATGACAACAAAGGGACTGCCAAACAAGACTTTAGGAGGCACCCTATGTAAGGTTGAATATCTACACCTATCAACAAAAAATGATCATAACCAACACACAAATATGTGGGTAGGGTTATACCACAACCAAGACCATCATGTTGTTTATATCTGATATACACAATCGAGACAAACTTTAACAAAGTCAAGGGAAGGACAAAACAAGAGGGGAAATGGAGTTGGTGACAAAGCATGGAATATATAATATTTGAACCAAATATTCAATCCAAACAAGGGAAATGCTAGCCTAGGCATATAATCAAGCTATACATGGATTCATCCTTGCAACAATCCTTTCATAACAAAAATGCAAAAATTGGAGCCGATGTCAATGCCATCAATACATTCCCATAGATTGATTGGAACCAACCAAACAACCAATGCAAGTTGGGTAGAAAAACTGACTCATTGACAAATTAGACACAAAATAGTTAGGGTTTCAACTCATTACTAACTTTGATCAATAGGAAATCAAATTACAAGTCAACTATACTAGACTATTCAACCATTATAACTCCCAACATTCCAAAGTAAAATGTAAAAAGGGAAAAGTTATCTAACACAAGTCGTGAGTTAAGTCCTCAAATGAATTTTAAGGGCCAAAGACAACTCTAATCTCCAAAACTTCATTTAGGTTATGTTATAGCACAAGTTGTAGGTTGGGAAAATC
Organism: Picea engelmannii; assembly: GCA_009831015.1. Classification (NCBI taxonomy): domain Eukaryota; kingdom Viridiplantae; phylum Streptophyta; class Pinopsida; order Pinales; family Pinaceae; genus Picea; species Picea engelmannii. The sequence goes on from ML801610.1 coordinate 95,885, forward strand.
TTGAACCAACCACAAAAGAAAGTGCTACAACTTGGGAATCCTACACCCAATGTCACCTCGATGTAGGTCCCACACTTCAAGGGTGGCTAGGCCACTCTAGGGAGGCGATCCTGGTTACCCTAGGGGGAATGAGATTGGGATGGGTAGAGATGGAAGTGGAACCCCTAGAGGTTAAATCTAAATGGAGTGAAATGTGGGAAGAGATGCCTTGTAAGTCAAGTGATTGTTTCCCCAACGGTATAGTACTTCTTCAGATGATTGTACCTACCCAAGACACAAGAAAATCCAACTTGAAATGATATAGATTAGTATGGATTAGAAATTTAAGCTTGTTTTCCCTAATTTGAAACAATAGATGACAATTTATATCAACAAATAAAGCATCTAAATCAACATACAAATATCTAAACTAGTTAAGCAAATCAACATCAAGATTAGCAATGAATATAGGCTGAAAAATGGCACTTAAGAGGCAACAGAAGATGGTTGTTGTAAACATGTATTTTCTGCAGAAACTTGAAGCCTTATGGATGTATCTTTCATTCACCTATATCATCAAATTATACCATCAAAATATGCCAACAGTTAGCCCAAAATATACGCCCTAGTTAGTAGAGTAAATGAGCAAAGTTTAAGAGTTAGTCTAGGGCTAGTTTATGAGTTAGGATTACTTATCTATCTATGTTAGATCAACCCTAATGGTTGTAGGTTAGGGTTTGTAAAAACAAGTAAATTAGTGGGAGAGAGGGTACGCCCTAGTAGGGGAAGACTCCCCTCAATGTATCAAACCAACTTCAAGCAAGAGATATTTCAAAAGACGAAAATTCACGTTTCCCAAGGCAATGATGTTATATCTCCAATGCAAAAAATAGATGACTAGTGCCTTTACTATTGGGTTTATGGAGTCAAATAAATGAACTATAGATGATACTTCCTTGGGGGTGTAAATCCTCTTACTTCCCAAGGCAATTATCTCTAGTTAGGGTTTGAGAATGACGGGTGTAAATTCTCTTACTTCCTCAAAAACACCCTTGCAACATCAATGAATTTTAAGCAATAAATGATGGAGACTAGAGTGGGGGTGTAAATACTCTTTCTTACCACTTAGTTCCTAGCACAAAAATCCTTGACTTGAAAAAATGATAGCATAAGAGTAAAAGACCATACCAAAATCAAGAAATATGATAAGATAATCCACCATAAAAGCTAAAATGCATTCCTCCAAGGATAGCGCCTCACTCCTCCATCAACCATTCACAAGAAATAGACATAAACAAGTGCACAAGAGACAAATATAGCCAAGTATGATGAAAATTTAAGATCCAAGTCCTCTCACAAGGCGAAGAGTTATGTTCAAATGAGATGTTATGATCTCTTATTTATACAAAATTTCACTAAGGTGACTTGTCCATAAATTAAGGGGTAAACCACAAGACTAGGGGTCAACAACCCTAATATTTCCCCCTTTAACAAATCAATATTAAACAATTCATTTAAAGTTTCACTTTTGCACAAATAAAACCCTAATTTTACATGGACATCTCCGCTTTAGGGGATGTTTTTCCACTTAGAAGAAGTAGTTGGTGTTGGAGAAGCATGGGTAGGCCTCCAAAGGACACATGTCAAGAATCCAACCAATCTCCTCATGGTGAATACCTTCTTCTTCTCAAAACTTCCATGTGTCAACGAGTGGCTACATCACCACCAAACCCAAGCCCCCAAAAGTGACGTCATGCCCTAGGAGGTGACATTTTGCCTCTCCTATTCAAGTCGTTTGGCATGTGAAGCATGGGATAGGTCCATCCAACTATCCTCTAGGCCTTCAATATTTCATCTATGTGATCCGGCATGTGGACCCTTGGCATCCAACCTATGGGCTTGTAGCCCCATGGAAGCCCAAGCTAGGCTTGTTCTCCAAAAATTGTCCACCAACTAGGTCCTACAAAGACAAATGAGAACACCCTCCAAGGATCTCAAGTCATAACATCATGATAAGTGAATATAATCAATAAATGAACCACCCAAGAATGTGCATCAAAGATCACTATATCAAACAATTAATTGCTCAAAGACACTATGCCACTTGTCAAACTTGAATATGGGAGGGTTGACGAGGTGTCCTATTGGGTAGATCTTTCCCTAGGTCAAGGAGAGTTTCCAAGAGATCCCTCTCTAAGTCATGTAAAGTAGGTTAAGGGGTCATAGCATCTCATTCATGAGTGACTTTATAGAGGGTGTGTGGTACCTTCGTCCGCAACGCATTTTTTCCAAGCCCATTAATTGCCATTATTTTATTCTTTCATAATTTTAAGGAGAGGTTGAAGGTCATTTCCCTGGCATGGTGACCAAATAATGGAAATCTCATCCACAAACACCTAGTGGAAATGAGAAGGTTGGATCGTTATGAGACCCCCTTTCTCTCGGCCATGCAACTAAGAGCCATTACCCTGGTTTGGTGACGAGATGATGGCAATGTCATACCACTAGATATTCATGGACGTGATAGGTCGGCTCATGATGAGACCTCCTATCCTTCAACTAACCTTTTAAGCATTTTTTATTGTATTGTGGGTCCCCTTTACTCAAATATAAGTGTTTCACTTCTTTCTCGAGTAATCCCTGGGTGAATCATCTAGAAGGTTTATACAAGGCTTTTATCTTTTACCCAACATAAATCCCTCTGGTCCTTCAACGCCTTCTTCCCATAAAATGAGGGACAACCCCTTCTTGGGTCAATACACCCTAAAATCCCAAGAGATAAGAAAATGGAGGATAATAATGATGGAAAATGGTAAGTATGGTCGGGAACGATACGATGGCTCTTTAAGGGAGTTCCTAGTATAAAATCCATCCCCAAGGAAAACCACTTACTAGAGAACAATGTCAACCACCAAGGTCATGAAGGGAAAAATGCATAATATCCAAGGATATATCATGAAATCTAGAGCAATCTAAGATACAACATACTCAATTGGATTAAATATTGAAATGATGCTCACCATAATACTGACTTGTACCTCATGGAGAAAGGCCCACTGCCTTCTGGAAGCCAGCTGATGTGGTGGATGCCATCTGGAAATCTGTGACCATCTGTGGTGGTGAGAGGGGTTTCCATTTGTGAAAAAGGGTACTATTGGTCATGTAGTCTCTCGACACTCCATATATGCAACCTAAGGGCCTTGAGACATAATATCCTTCGTTATCCACAAAATGGGGATAACATATGGCTCCTATTTGGGGACATGTGCTCATCATAGAGTGCATGAGAACCACAACATCTCCTAGTATACCTATGCCTAGAAGAAAACATAAAAATGTCAAGTGAAATATGGCCTAGTCATCCTTGTTCTCATATGATCATAATCAAAACCAACTAAACTAGAAAAATAAAATTTTGACATTTTTTTCAGAACTTTCAAAACTAAGCATGAAATCAATATGCAAGTAGATAAAAATGAAAATGCAATACAACTAAACTAATATGAGAAATAAAATTCAAGATGCGAGCAATCAATATGACTTACCTACTTACCTAAGGCCTTGGGACCCTGAAGATTCAGTGATAGGTGATGTTAGGTGAAGTCATATAACCACTACAACCACTTGTTCATCATTTCATTAAGATATCTCCCCCTGAGCTTAATCATATAATACAACAAAGATAAGTTAAGCACATAATGATCATGAGTATAAACATACATATAATCAATCATGAAATAAAACTCATAAATATGGGTGGGAGGGAGAAAATCCTGCTGGAAAGAGAAACCATTAGCCTGATCATCTCGCCTGAAAGTTTAGCCATAATACTGATCAATCCATCTTTGAAGGGGGATACTATATGTAGATGAAGGATCATCTTCATCCATGCATAAATACTCACTGCTTGTCGAGGACTGATAGGAAACGAGAGATCAGAAGAATACTACATGGTATCTTGGAGAAGAGGGAAAGAGGTAACGAACAATCTCGGGTGTAGAAAAACACCACCTCTTCCCCTGTGAATCTCCATGGAAATATCCAAGATTAAAATAATTATTCTTTAAAGAATGAACCTTTGAATGCTCTGAGGTGGCTACGTCCTGGTATTCCTCAAAATTTGAGTACAACGGTCGAAATTCCTCATAAAACAAACTTGCATGCGCAAAAGGGTATGTACCAAAGGATGAATGAAGATCATGTTGCGACAAGTCATCCTCGAAAGGGCAGAACAAATTTGTGACCATGTCATCACTAGGCTGCCAAACATCTGAATCATACATGCATGGATTCCAGTCCTCTGAAGATAATACTTCAAACCATTTTTCTTGAGATCTACCCTCAATGTCATAAATGGGATCTCTATCAATAATGAAGCATCCCACATCCCATCTACATCTCCCAACCTGTATGAAATCATCAATGTGTTCTTCAACTATATCCAAGGGTTGTTCCACGAATTCATATGCACCATAGGAGCTGAAGACTTCCTCACAAGACTGGATAACTTCATTTTTTTCAAAAGGGAAAGAAGATAACAAAGTCTTGTTCATGCCTTCTACAAGACAAACTTCATCAAGATCCTTTTGGTAGTTTTCTTCATTTCCACAGTCATGGAACATAGCATCATCAAAGTTTTCAAAAAGATTATAACTCATCATGTTCTCTTCTTGATGTGCATGAGGAGAAGAGTTATGGATATCCTCATCAAGTGGAAGAGTAGATACTTCATCTTCATCATATGTCTCATCTAGATCTTCTTCATCAGGATCTTCTTCAATCTTTTCTTCATCTATTGTCTCATCATCAATTAGAAAACCTTCTCTGCAAAGAGTGTGTTTGAGCTCTTGGAAAACATCTTGAAAATTTTGAGTAGCTGGCTGATATTTCCTGAGAAATTATTCAATGAGATTTGTAGAAGAAGGGATACTCTTCGGATTACATGAGTGTGCAAGTCAATCATTTTGACTTGATTCCAGTGAATACACAGAAATTTTCATTAGCACATATTCATGTAGAAAATTTAAGATCGAAGCATACTTCATATAATTCATGACATGGGTGATTGCTAGAGCTGGATCACCATCAAATTTGGGGCGACTTTCCCTCCACTCCGGGGAACAATGATTTGGATATCCAGGAATATCTTGAACATCAAGGGATGGATAAACCTTATGGAATTCCCATGTTAAGTCCCATGATGCCATGGTTCCATTACTTAGGCTAATACCTCAATGGAGTTGCTAGATGAAATCAAGGGTCACCAAAGGATGGAAAAGGATAAGGGGAAAGTGGGTTTTGGGAAGGTGGAGTCACCAGATGAACTTCAAAATGAGCCCATCAAGAAGGGTGGACAGGGAACATCCCTTAGGTGGAGTCGTTGGGAAAGCTAAGGGAAAGGATTTGGGATAGCTTACCAAAGTGTCGTTAAGATACGAAGAAGATTCAAAATATTCCCCGAAAATGACGCCAAAATGTTATAGCACAAGTTGTAGGTTGGGAAAAGCTCGACCCAACCACAAAAGAAAGTGCTACAACTTGGGAATCCTACACCCAATGTCACCTCTATGTAGGTTTCACACTTCAAGGGTGACTAGGTCACTCTAGGGAGGTGATCTCAATGACCATAGGGGGAATGAGATGGGGATGGATAGAGATGGAAGTGGATCCCCTAGAGGTCAAATCTAAATGGAATGAAATGTGGGAAGAGATGCCTTATAAGTCAAGTTATTTCTTCCCCAAAGGTATAGTACTTCTTGGGATGATTGTACCTTCCCGAGACACAAGAAACTCCAACTTGCAATGATATATGTTAGTATGGATCAACAAGTTAAGATTTATGTCCATAATTTGCAGAAATAGATGACAGTTTATATCAGCAAATAAAACATCTAAATTAGCATACAAAGATCTAAACTAGTTAAGCAAATCAACATCAAGATTAGCAATGAATATAGGCTGAAAAATGGCACTTAAGAGGCAAGAGAAGATGGTTGTTGTAAACATGTATTTTCTGCAGAAAATTGCAGCTTTATGTCTGTAGCTTTCACTCACTTATATAAAAAAATTACACCATCAAAATATGCCAACAATTATCCCAAAAGATGTGCCCTAGTTAGTAGAGTAAATGAGCAAAGTTTAAGAGTTAGTCTAGGGATAATTTAGGAGTTAGGATTAGTTATCTATCTAGGTTAGATCAGCCCTAATGGATGTAGGTTAGGTTTTGTAAAAGAAATTAAAGTAGTGGGAGAGAGGGGACTCCCTCGAAGGAGAAGAGTCCTCTCAATGTAGCAAACCAAGTTCAAGCAAGAGATCTTTCAATAGACGAAAAATTCACGTTTCCCAAGGAAATAATTTTATTTCTCCAATGCAAAAAATAGATGACTAGTGCCTTTACTATTGGGTTAATTGAGTCAAATAAATGAATTATATATGCTACTTCCTTGGAGGTGTAAATACTCTTACTTCCCAAGGCAAGTATCTCTAGTTAGGGTTTGAGAATGGGGGTTGTAAATCCTCTTACTTCCTTAAACAAACCCTTGCAACGTCAATGAATTTTAAGCAATAAATGATGGAGACTAGAGTGGGGGTTTAAATACTCTTAATTCCCAATCAGTTCTTATCACAACAATCCTTGACTTGAAAAAATGATACCATAAGAGTAAAATACCATACCAAAATCAAGAAAGATGTTAAGATAATCCACCATAAAATCTAAAAAACATTCCTCTAGGGCTAGCGCCTCACTCCTCCATTAACAATTCACAAGAAATAGCCATAAACAAGTGCACAAGAGACAAATATAGCCAAGTCTAGCGAAAATTTCAGATCCAAGTCCTCTCACAAGAGGGAGAGTTATGTCGAAATGAGATGTTATGATATCTTATTTATACAAAATGTCACTAAGGTGACTTGTCCATAAATTAAAGGGTAAACCACAAGACTAAGAGTCAAAAAACCTAATCTTTCCCCCTTTAAAAAAGTATTATTAAACAATTCATTTAAAGTTTCACTTTTGCACAAATAAAACCCTAATTTTACATGGATGTCTCCCAAATGAGATGTTATGATCTCTTATTTATATAAAATGTCACTAAGGTGATTTGTCCATAAATTAAGGGGTAAACCACAAGAATATGGGTCAACAACCCTAATCTCGCCCCATTTAACAAAGTAATATTAAACAATTCATTTAAAGTTTCACTTTTGCACAAATAAAACCCTAATTTTACATGGATGTCTCCCCTTTAGGGGACATTTTTCCAATTAGAAGAAGTTGTTGGTGTTGGAGAAGCATGGGTAGGCCTCCAAAGGCCACATGTCAAGCATATATAAAATCTCATCATGGTGAAGACCTTCTCCTCAAAACTTCCATGTTTCAATGAGTGGCTACATCACCACCAAACCCTAGCCCCCAAAAGTGATGTCATGCCCTAGGAGGTGACATTTTGCCTCTCCTAGGCTATTCGTTTGGCATGTGAAGCATGGGCTAGGTCCATCCAGCTATCCTCTAGGCCTTCAATATTTCATCTCTATGATCTGGCATGTGGACCCTTGGCATCCAACCTATGGGCTTGTAGCCCCATGGAAGCCCAAGCTAGGCTTGTTCTCCCAAAATTGTCCACCAACTAGGTCCTGCAAAGACAAATGAGCACACTCTCCAAGGATCTCAAGTCATAACATCATGATAAATGGATCCAATCAATAAATGAGCCACCTAAGAATGTGCATCAAAGATCACTATATCAAGCAATTAATTGCTCAAAGACACTATGTGACTTGTCAAGCTTGAATATGGGAGGGTTGACGGGGTGTCCTATTGGGTAGATCTTGCCCTAGGTCAAGGAGAGTTTCCAAGAGATCCCTCTCTAAGCCATGTAAAGTGGGTGAAGTGGTTGGGTTCAAGACTCAATGGGCATAGGGCTCATGACATACAAGGGGTCGTAGTGTCTCATTCATGGGTGCCTTTGTAGAGGGTGTGTGGTACCTTCGTCCACAATGCACTTTTTCCAAGCCCATTAATTTCCATTCTTTTATTCTTTCATAATTTTAAGGAGAAGTTGAAGGTCACTGCTCTGGCGTGGTGACCAGATAATGGAAATTCCACCCACAAACACCTAGTGGAAATGAGAAGGTTGGCTCATCACTTTATCTCAGCCATGCAACTAAGAGCCATTACCCTAGTTTGGTGACCAAATGATGGCAATGTCATACCACTAGATATTCATGGACCATTTTGGGAAAGGGTGGTGATGCTCTTCATTGGTTGTTTTGTAAAAAAATTAAAACTCGGCATCAATCGATCAAAATTTCAGTCACAATGATCTTGTAATATAATGAAAACTTTATTTCCTTGAATGGTTAGTGAGATCAAGGAAAATTAATATATCATGGACAAAGTGTCATTTAGGAGCATCAATGTAAGAAATTTTGAAAGACATAGGCAATATTTTAGGAAGAAAGTAGTAAACCGATGGAAATGCTAAAACCGTGCCAAACCTACTTCGAACTCCTCCTCGTTCAAAATCCCCCTCATATGAACCTAAATCTTTCCAAAATGTTTCAATGAATTGTCTTAATGGGACTCGATTTCAATTAAATGGACTTCTTCCAAGTCCTGTGAAGTCTAAACATCGAAGTGAACTAAAAGGATGATTCAAGGGTTCAAATACAAGGAGGTTTTTTGTGGGTAAATGAGGGGTTGAGTGAATCTATCTCTAGGTGCCAACTCACAATGAAAAAATCCTTAGTAAATCCACAAAGAAGCAAGCCTTAGTAAATTATGGAGAAAAATTGCTTAGGGTGAGAAAAATTTATCGATTTTGACGACATTGTTGGTCTAGGTGGGCTCCTTTGTCGTTGTTGACAAACTCTTTCTCGCTGTGGCTCCTATCGCTGTGTCTCTGTGGCTATTTAGTGGGGTTAGTATGTCTATTGTATCTCTTGTCTCTCACTGTCGAGGGTTCCACACGGGTTTGCAGGCAGGTCTCTATCGAGGGTATGCAGGCAGGGTCTTTGTCGTGGGTTTGTTATAACATATAATGTTATAACATGTAATGTTATATATTTAATAACATATATAATGTATATGTTATAACATATATGTTATATATGTTATAACACACACACACACACACACATATATACATATATATTATAATAATTCATAATTCCTATCACTACAAATCTATAACTACTAACACCTAGCCTACAACCTTAATAAACCCTAACCTTTCTAGTCAATATCCCCTAACCTTAATAACCAACATAACCATTAACCCACATAACAATGACGATGAAGATGATAATGATGACGATGACAAAGAAAATGACAATGTTGATTATGGTGATGAAAATGACGACTACGACGAAGATGACAACAATGACAATGATTGTGATGATAATGACGATGATGACGATGATGAGGAGGAGTAGGAACTTGAAAATGTTGATCACTAGTGGTGAAAATGGCGATGAGGATGACGATGATGGAAATGATCACGACAATTACGATATGATGACAATGACGATATTGTTATAGGATAAATTGGTATATGCGGACACTAACAGATCTCCCTAGATCCACCTGGATCTAGAACAAAACAAGACATGACATGATGCTTTCCCTAAGAAACTACCATTGAATTTACTACCAAAGGAGGAACGAGTGACATACCTTTATATCACTTCCTTAGGTCTTTTTTGTTCCTATTTCACTCCGGTGCTCTTGCGAGATCAGATCCAAGACAACACAAACCAACCAAAGTGAAGATAGTAAAGTATATTCAATGACAACCTATGCATATGATCAAGGAATTATGCAATAAAATAAAAGTGATTTTATGGGAAAGGGACATGCCACTGTATTATATTAAATGAAAGTAGAAGATACAACCAGATTGCCTTGATGTCGGAAGCTTCCTTTCGGTGGTCCTTCGTTCCAACACACACACTTGATCCACACTTGCATGAAGAATATCCACTATGGATTGATGGACAAATGGAGGCCTCAAGCATCAATTCTAACAAGATTCCTCACACAATTCTGAATCTATTATTTCATCAATTCTTTATTCAATATTTCTTAACCTCTTCCTTGAGAAACCTTTCATTATATAGGAGAAGGAGAGATGGTTTAAATGGATGAGGATGATCCCACTAAATCTGAGAAGTCAGTAGGATGCCAACCATGGAAATGCCAACTCATTGTCTAGAAGATCCTCTTCTAGAACCTTTGTAACTTCCTCTTCCTTTTAAGCTTTGAAACGGGTTCTCACCTTACCTATAGATAAGACTGTGAACATCTCGCACTCCAAGTATAGGGTTGCCTACGAGAATCAGGGTTTCTCGCACCCTACAATACATGTAGCCTGCGAACTCATCTTAAAAATATGTTTTGTAGAAGAAGACAACAGTCACTTCTCTCTGGCAAAAGGTCCTTATGAGAGCTTGAACACATAATTGTAGAGACATCACCAGAGTGACCAAAATAATGTGTAATAGAATTCCCCCCAAAGTATGAGGTCAGAACCCGTGATAGCCGAAATACTTTGTAAAATGCGTGTGTGTGTCAGAAACAAGGAGCGCACCTAATCGAAAACCTGCAAACAATCAAGAATATGTAGAATATAATACCATTTCTGAGGTAGGCATTCCCATGCTCATACCACAAATGAATGAGATCATAAATGTAGGCCATGGCCACCAATCATACACCGTGGATCCATGTCATTAAAATGCTACATAGCCACCAGGAATACACTGTGGATCTATGTTAGAAGACTCATATTAGGACATAGCCACACAACATACAAAGTGGATCTATGTGTCGATACAAATCATAAATACTCCATCGCAACCTGGACCAAAAAGATGATACCCAGGGTCTTCAATCTCGTCATCTGAAAGTGAGAATCTAGCCATGTGATTACATGTGTCAAATTCAAACATGGTAGAAACCACTTGATTACCGGTCATTGATGAAAACCGTTAACAAGTGCGAGAGAAATCACCATTGATGTCAATGACTCCCAAGGTACCTAAGTACAATCTGAACGAATGTGAATAAATGAGCTGAAATCGAACACTCGGCGGAATATCTCGATCAGGGACCAATGATGTGAATCCACTGTCGAAAGCGAAGGGACCTGCCATTAAGGCATGCAGTTTCTAAGGTATTAAATGATTTCTAAGTCTTATTCTCGAATAATGAGTTGGAGTCGAAGGAAAAAGACTCGTCACAGGAAGGCCTTGATGTATCTCCCATCAATGACATGAAATAAGTAACATAATTTGAGGGTAAGTCAAAGTATGAATATGATTTGAAACGGACACAAGGAAGGTCAACATGGTAAGAATGGACAACTGTAGATGGTCGACTCAATGGAGGGATTGTTTGGACTTCTCTTGAACATATGAATGACACGACAATGGTCTTGGCAGCATTGACTCAAAGACGACCCAAGATATGACCTTGTAGTAAGTCAGACGAGAGACAAATGGATTTCCCAACCCGGATTCAAATGAAGAACAGGGGGTGTCATGTTCAAGAGTGACGCTTACTACCATTAATACAAATACTAAAACACTTCCCTTTCCTAAACTTTCCCCCACCATTTCTGGCGAGTACCTCTTTATTTTTACACAAGCTTGAGGAGGATAGCATATGCTTGTCGATATAAGCTCATCCTTCGGACGAGTCCCTCAAAGTTCATTTAACGAACCCTAGGAAGGAGTGGTTCGGTCCCATAAAGGGCCTTTCGATGTTTGTTTAACGAGTCCAAAGATAGAAAACTTGGGGGTTTATCATGTTTTGAGAGTCTGAAAAACACTTAAAGAGAAATCTCCCAGTTCCTTTTTCATAAATTAGTTCGACGAGACCGAAAAAGTGATAAACTATCACTCATCGAACTTTTTCTTCAAATAATTTTACGAGCGTGAAAAGAACAAGATCGCTCGGTAATCTTTTCATTTTTATGGAGCATTAAAAGAGCTTAAAGGATACTCCCTTATTTTTGTTATTTTCTTGTTACCATGACGAGTACAAAAAGATGAGAAAAGTATACTCGGTTGCGTTCTCATGTATTTTCGAGCACGAGAACGAATGAAGACTGAGCTCGAGGTTTTTCCTACAAAACCCTAAAAAGGTATATGGGACGAAAAAGAAAAAAAAAAACTCGTACACTGTCGTTCGGGCCTCTAGGTCACCTACCTGCGAAAAACCATACTCACAAGGCCATTAGGGCATTAGGTTTTTAAGAAAAATAATAAAAATAATATAAAAAATCAATGAGAAATAGTAAAAAGGTGAATAAATATGGGTGACAAACCCTTTTTACCATTTCAATGTTACTTTGCCAAAAACTTGTCCAACACACCTCTTTTTTTTTTCCAAATTTCTTTGCTCGATTGCGGGAGGTACAAGCGATCATTCGGCAAACGGTTTCATCCAACGAGGTAATCTCCTGATCCTTCAACTTTTTCACGGATTAAAATTGATTTTTATTGGCAAATTTAAGTGTTTGAGTCCATTTTAGAGCCGGTGGGTGTGCTCAAGCATTTTCGCAGGTGGGCCATTCGGGACCTGCGAGAATCTAAAGTTCTCGCAAGTAGGCTTCAGTGCACCTGCGAGAATCTCGCACTGTGTGCAAGCTTCACCTGTGAGGGCCGAAAATTGGGTTTTCATGCAAGTTTTTGCTCAATAAAAAATTACGCAAGAGGTTAAAACAAGTTGCTAACTTCTTTCTCATGGCTCCATTGCAGGTGTTTATCATCATGATGATGGAATGGAGGGAAAGAGAACACGACAAGGATGATTCCATTGTCGGAAATATCTGAGTACAATTTCTGCCCTCTGGGAATGTGGGCTCTTAAAATTTTTCAGGATCCCGGGAATGAGAGCCCAACTCAGACTGTTAGAGTACCTGGTCCACATGTGGGATGTGGATCAATAGGTATTTCATGTAGGGGTCCACACGCTCACAATAGAGATCGAGAATATCTACTTTCTGATGGGGTTGTCACGACATGGATACCATGCTACTCTAACCGGAGGTAGAGGTGATGAACTTCCTATGAGCGAGTATGTTCGCTAATATTGTGTTCCCGAGGTAGAGAGAAGAACTGGTGTCCAAAATCTAACCTTGCAGACTATCTTGTTTACCATTGCACACATGGCTGGGAGCGCTGCTCCACACATGGCTCTCCATAGCTATCTCCAATATGCAATAGAGCGCACAGAGCCTCGGGTTTTCAACTAGTCAGACGCGGTTCTTCGCAGTATGAAGAGGCAACTGACAAAGTGCAGAAGGGGTAACCTGAAGCAGTTCGGGTATGGGCCACTTTTGGTGTCATTCTTCCTTGAGAGGTTCCCACTGTTGCATCTACATGTAGATTGGGGTTTACCGGCCCCACAGGATCCGAGGATCATGAGGTGGTGTAACCTCATGGCTCGGCACATAGCAGGTCCTATAATCAAATATAACAATTATTTTTTTGACTGGTTGAGGCCCCAGATACCGATGATCGATGACTATGCATATGTTGGCTTGGATTTTTGAGAAGATCTGGATTTGGTTCTGCCTGAGGATGCTCAGTGGGGTGACTTAGGTAAGAAGTACACATTTTGTTCTTTTGTAATGTTTTTGTAAATTTTATTATATAAAATGTTTTTGTGTCTTTGATCCAAGGACTAATCAAAAATCTCTTTTGACAACACAGATGTGGGGCCGTATCGACCTCCAGGAATGTCTCCCATTCAGAGACGAGGAGAATTGGCTCCAGTGGCAAGATGGGATGCTGAGGACTACAAGGCAGTTGAACAGAACTTAGAGGGACTGACTGCAGATGTCCCGGACATCGCTATTGGGGAGATCCCAAGACGCTATCAGCGCCATACTGTGGGCGTGTCTGAGTCTCTTAGTCGACTGCTCCGTAGGGTAGCCCGAGCAGTTGTATGTTACCGTGAGCATCATCTGTGATGCTAATTTGTAGAAGCCATGGGCTTCGTATATTTTGATATTTTGGTCCTTGGACAAAAACGTTTTGTAAAACTTTTGATCGTTATATATATATATATATATATATATATATNGTTTTGTATAATACATGTGATGTGTGATTGGTTTTATAAAAGTCTCAGATATCTGTCTAACACATAATTAACTAAAGCATTAGTCAATGTATATAGTCATCTAGGAATGTGTTGATATTCGATATAATTAAAATGACGTTCCAAGAGGTGAATTCGTAGATATACCCGCAATAAAGTAGGACTTCAGATAACATAGACATTACTTCATTGTAGCACTACTAGATGCGAATCAAGTCATATAACCAGGCGGCGGATACCAAGAGAAATAACATTAGTCAACAACTCGATGACGATGCTATATTCTGCGATATTATTGGTCGCACGACCGAGGCAAACACCTCGTAAACTGATAAGTTCATTTGTAGGTGCATAAATTGCCCATGCAGTAGAAGCAAGGTTCTGAGTACTATGACTAGCGTCATCGATGAAGCCAATGTGGGGTAGTGAATACTCCAACATCTAGAAACCAAGAACAACGCAAGGTAAGCGGTCGAGGGTAGAAACCAAATAACAAAAAAGCACACTAAAGTATAACACAAAGAGTATGATACAATAAAATACAAGCACTCATGCACAGATGATCTAAGCATAGTATTTTTTTAAGTAAATCCCATTTCAGGGTTCACTCAAAGGGATACCGTCGTAATCCACTAAATCGTAGGCTCCTTTCTCCAACACTCATCTGACTATATAAGGGCCTTGCTACATAACCTCAAATTTTCCGGGCCCCAACAAATATTGGTCTTATTCATAAAGGAGAACTACATCACCTTTAGAGAAAATGCGTGGCTTGACATGTTTGTCATATTGGGCTTTCACGTGTTTCTTTTGCGTTTCTATAACCAGCGTGGCATCGCGACGGGTTTCGTGTAGTTGCATAAGATACAACAGACGTTCTTCTTCAGCAGAAGTGTTTGGGAGAAGTTCAACGGATAGCTTTAGAGACTGTATCTCACATTCAATCGACAAGATGGATTTGAGGCCATAAACTAACTGGAAAGGTGTAAACTCGGTATCAAACTTGACGGATGTCCAGTAAGCTCACAATGCTGAAAACAACATCATGTGCCAACTTGTTTTGTGAATCCCTATCATTCGTCGAAGCATGGTAATGAGGACTTTGTTGATTGCTTCAACCTGGCCATTGGCCTGTGGGTAATAGGGCGTTGATTTTTCATGGTGAAGACCCAACTTTTCGGTGAGTTCGGACATCATGAAGTTTCTAAAGTGGCTACCGTGATCAGTAACGATAGCTTGAGGAAAACCAAACCGAGCAATGATGTGATTGAATATGAATAGTGTTGCATTTTGTCCAGTATTGTCAAATGTAGGCATCACCTTAGCCCACTTCGTAAAGTAATCTACGGCTACAATAATGTATCCATTCCCCCCGACCGAGTGAGGGTGACATGTCATGAAATCGATACCCCATTTTGCAAAAGGTCCAATGGAGACTACAGGGTGTAGAGGAGCAGGGTGTGATCGTATTTTGTTGTTGTATGTTTGGAAAGTGTGGCATTTTTTGATAGCGATAATACAATCGTTGAATAAAGAAGGACAAAAATACCCAGCTCGTAAGATCTTTTGGGCAATAGCATACCCATACATGTGACCACCACATGCTCCAGAATGGCATTCATTCAAGGCTTTCTCGGCTTCGTCAAATGTGAGGCATTAGTGAAAAATAGAGTCAATCCCACGACGATACAGAGTATCGCCGAGGATAATATACTGACGGGCTTGGTAACGTATTCGACGGCGGTTAGTGCTAGACAAATTGTGCCAGAAAGTCTGACAAATCATGATAGGACAAGCTTTGTTAATATCCCTATAATCAACACACACGCGGATCGTACCTTGTTTCTTGTTAACCGGAACAATATTGGAAACCCAGTCAGTTAGAGCCACAGGGTAAATAAAGCCATCTTTAAGAAGTTTCTCAAATTCAAGCTTGATAGAAGCTGCTTTACATGGGTGGACCAAGCGAAGGCGTTGCTGGATGGGTTTAGTGCCCAAGTATGTCTTAATCTCATGTACAACAATGTCGAGGTCAATACCCAGCATTTCTTCATAGCTCCATGCAAAGACGTCACAGAATTCTTGAAAAAGAGACTTGTAGGTGAAAACTTCGTCATGGAAACATGAAGCTTCGATATGCACATTTTCGACAACTCCAGGTTTAATGGATATGTCGAGGGGGATGGTGGGTGAGATATTACTTAAGTTTCCTTTGTAGAACATATCATGCATAGACTCAGGAACGGTAGAAATAACGACAATGGTTGACGGAGTCAAGATCCATTGGTAACTCTCAATGGTGTGTAGTTCCAGGAAGAGAATGGAACGATGATGTCCATCGTCCTAAATGGTATCTTCCATGGACATAACAGACATGATCATCTCGTCTGTAGGAAAAATGACACGGAAAGGATCTGGAGATAGATCACCAAGAGAGGGGGTAGAAGGGGTTGCCAATTGAATGGTTTGATAAGCGGATTCGACCAGACTTAAAGGCATTCGGTTGCCATAGTGAAGATGATCACTAGGGTTGGGTACTATCCACGGGTCATAAGACGCAGGGGTTTTGCGAACAGAGGTGGAAATCATGTTGATCGAGGCGACAAACAGATTTGGAAAATCGGGTGGTGGAATGGGGAAAGTACCCATCAAAGAGGAATCTTTAAGAAGACCCACACCGACATTCTCATATACAGGGGGGGTTTTTACAATGAAAGGTACATTTTTGGTACATGTATTAGAGTTAAAGAAGGCCAATTGGTCCACCGTAATTACTTTTCCTTGATGTGGGAAACGTACAACATGGAAAATAGTGGACACAACCGCGTGCATGGAATCAATCCAACTACGACCAAGTAAAAGGTTGTAATCGAAAGGAGCATCAAAGACCTCAACTTCAACGTTGACCATTTTTCCTTCTAATGTAATAGGCAATGAAGGGAGGACACCATAAGGCTTAAACCCAAAGCCATTGAAGGCGTTGAGCATGTTGTGGGATTCGGTTAAGGGAGGAGATTCAATGGCTTTCCAGCAGGCAATAGACATGACACACGTCGAGGCACCCTCATCAATAACTATTCTACAAATGTTCTTGTCAGAGACAATAACTTGTATTTGAAATGCAAGTTGAGGGGGTAACCTTGGAATGTGATCTTCCAAGTCAAAAATTATTAAATTTGTATCCATAGGGTTGATTCCACCAATAGCTTTCAACAGTGCATTTCGTTGTGCGGGACAACTCTAAAGGACTTCGAGGGCTGACATCGCGAATGGTGCTTGGGCCAGATCTTCTACAATACTGTAGTTCTAGGTAGCAAGCGCATGAGGATTGAAAGAAGACTTTCGAACAACACCCTTCAGGGGAGGGCGAAGAACTGTTTCTAGGCTCAGTCGTTCGAGATAAAGAGGAATGTTGGTAGGTTGAGCCGATGGAGATGGTTGGACCAAGGAAGGAGGTATTTCATCAACCTTCTCTTTGGAGGAAGAATAATCTTTGGATTGAGTGGTAAGTGTGATTTCATTCTTATTTGAATCACCTATACACATTAAGACATAGGATGTATTGGAGGGGGAAGCTTGGTCATGAATGACCAATTGGGCCTGTTGTTGATAAGGAAAGGGTTGTGACAACACGTCCGGGGTAGGTGGTTTCGGGGTCCCTTGAAGGAACTTAGTAACCTCGGCTCGTCTCGGACAATCCTTAGTGTAGTGATCATCACCACAGATAAGACAAGGGTATCGGGGTTTGCACTTATCCTTATCGTCAACAGGTTGTATTTTTGTCTTCTCAAATTGTGGATTATTTTTATCCTCCTTATTCTTACCCTTCCCTTTTTTGGATTTATTATTTCCGGCCGGGGTAGATTGAACAGAGTTCACCTCAGAAGTTTTTCTGGTGGGAGGAGTAGGAGATGGAGCATGTTGAACATTAGAAGAAACAGACTTGGGGTTAGTGGTAGATGCTTGTGTGGAGTGGGGTTGGGTGTGGAAAGTTCCAATCACACCATCAGCCGCATGAGAAGCAGCAGGAGTAGTTGAAGTAGCAGTAGTAGAAGGACAAGGTGCATCAGGGAGAAAATTGTAAAGAGTACCCGTTTGTGAGTAAATGAGGTCAAGGTACTGAGCACGGTTGATCCCATGTTCTTCCGTGACAACTCCACCCATGGCGATGTCACGAGCGATGTCATTCACAAATGATTTTGTGAACCACTCTGCTAGTAACTGATCGGGAAGTTCGAGTTTGATGAGACATCGTCATCGTCGCCACTCATGGATGTGATCATAGATATGAGTGGCTTTGGTTTGTTTGAAAGAACTCAAAATTTTGGTTCTCGTTTCGTATCGGATCGATAACTGGTAGTGGGTGAGGAAAGCCATGGAAAGGGTGTTAAATTCAGCGAAGAAGCCTCATGGTAATTCTATATACCACTTCACGACGGAACCCGTGAGAGTTCGCTGAAAAAGACGTAATCGAATAGAGTCATCCACCAAATAGTTGGATGAACACCAAAGGTGGAAAGTCATTACATGATTGTTCAGGTCCTCTCCTGGTTTACCATCAAACTTAGGAATGTCGGAAGGTAGTTTGGTCAGTATGGCGGGCCACTGAGGAGAGTGATGGATATGATCGTTTAAAATTATAGACAGGTCAAGGAGGTCCAAGGTGGCTAAGAAGGGTAATTGTCTATTCACGTGGGTGTACCGGTGAATTTGGGGAGGAAGTCCCGTAGGTATACCAGTAGGACTGTAAGCAGTTTGCATATAATGCAAAGATCCGGGCAGATTCGGTTGTTGGTGTGGAGGCATGTAATTTATAGGGTTGTATTGGTTAGGGTGGTTCCCTTGAACAGGGACTTTGGGTCTAGCGTTCAAGCCCCAAATGGAATTAGACAGACCTGGATACGATTGGCCTGTACTAGGGGGTATGAAAGAGCTAGCTTGAGGTTGTTTCCCCCCAGTCGATTGAGGATTATTTTGGATAAGATAGTTCCAATATTGGGCCAAGGCTATAGGTATATTCTGTTCAGAGGGTGGGGTAGGTGGGGGTTGCCCTCCAATCGGAGTTTGTGTCCCAATTGGGATTTGACCTCCAAAAGGGGATTGCATTTGGCCTCTAGGGTGAATTTTTTTGCCAACAAGAATCTGGTAATTAGGTGTGAAAGACTGGGTGGTGCCACTAGGGTTGGTTCCTCCGATAGGGGATGGAAGAGACCCTCTGGAAGGGGGTCGAGGAAGTGTCGGAATAAAACCAGGAACAAGAGGGTGCCAAGAAGGAGTGGAAATGCCCAGAGTCCCGGAAGGGATTTATGTAGGAACGAGAATAGAAGCATTCAATGCATGATATTTGGGGGGAAGCGTCGGGGTGAGTCTAGGCGAAAGTGGTGTGCTATTGGGGGACTATCTAGCCACCATATTCCCGGTGTGAAGATTCATAGTATCTGGGACCATTGTATAATGTGCCATTTGAAGGGGGACAATCAAGATATGGTCGACTGGCTGAGCGTCTGAACCAGGGAAATAATAGGCAGTAGTAAAAGGTATCTCTTCTGGATCAGATGTTTCGGGTAGCTCAGGTGTGACAGTGATATCAACGCCTGCTCCTGATCCAAAGAGATACCATCTAAAAATGCCAGTAATCCAAAAAGGATCCTGACATTCAGGGCCTATCAAAGGTCCGGTTGGTAATCCCGAAGACTCAACAACGATATATCTAGATGAATTCACTTGAACAATATGTCTCACAGAGTCGGGAGGAAGTCGCAAGCCCTCTAAGGAATCTGTAATTCAGAATTGGTCTAAAGTGTCAGTTCCTTCCACTCGCAAAGTGGCAACGTCTTGGACTTGACTCTGTTGAGGAGAGCCCTCCGATGAGTTGGTAGGCAAGGGTTGAGAACCTTCCAGATATTTTGGGGGTAGTCCTTGCATTCTACGTGAGTGACGTGGAGGGTCAATGGTGATCGAGCTAAAATCTCACAAAAGAAATTCTATGTCCAATCTTATGGGAACAAACATCATGCACTAGTAAAATCTAGGAATCAAAAACCAAGAAAACAAGACCTTCCTATTCTGAAGTCACTAGTTGGTGATAAAATCCAACGTCGTGACATCGAGACAAGAAGGGGCTGAACTAGGGTGGAAAAGTTACGTTGACAACCTGGTTAACATACATACACCTTGGTGCAAGCTCCCACACATAATCGTGGGTATACCCTCCAAGGAGCCCGAGTGAGTTTGGCCAACATCGATTCCAGGTACTGTGAAGACTTACCCCTTGACAGTCACCTTGTGTAAGACGCTAAGAAGATAGGCTACTAAAGTTACCATAAACAACAATGATGCCTGGGGGAACAGTCGATAGTCCGATCCACATGCAAGGGTAGGGTATCTAGCCCGAAATCAACTTGAGAGGCTTCCACTCATCATTGTGGGTATACCTTCAAGCAACCCCCGTAATACGTGCAATCTCTACACCGAGATCAACAAAGCAGGGTGAGTAACTCTGTCAATCTCAATGCGACCTCAGGTTTAACCCTTGTGTGAGAAGGGCTTCCCAGGACAAAATGTTGCAAATGGAATTTGACACTCCCTATCACAAGATACTATTGTGTGTTTTGCGCTTTGGAGAGTGTGTCTCATTGCCTATTCCAAAGCTCTAGCCTAGATAATGTTGGTGCAAAAGAGCCCTAGAAAATGTTACTAGTTGAATTTTAAAGTTGCGCAATATTATTAAAATCCATTTGTTACGCAAGAGGGAGATGGAAATGAAACCAATGTTGTGTAAGACCTTGACCCAACAATGCGTAAATAGAAATGAATGATACAAACTTTCGTTCAATGAATTCTATCTACATTTGGGAAAGAGGATTTTTCTGGAACAATGCAAACTACGATGTACGATCTCTTTTGAAATGTAGTACCAAACAATCATTGACAATGTAAATTCACTATTCGTTCTCTTTCAATACTTTAACGCCAATATTTTTCTGAATAAATGATTTCTTAAAAGAAAAAGTCTTTAATTTTTTGTTTAGAAACCAAAAAAATAGGGATGGAACTAAGAAAAAGTAAGCAACCAATGAAAATAAAATATTCAACAAACACCCAAGTCGATATTTGAATGAAGATAAAAATAATTAATTGACAAGAAAAGATCTCTTCAAACACACATGGACCAAAAAAACTTTCCAAGCAGCAAGCAATCCAAAAGGACAATTAATCCCAACTTTTAATCCAATCAAAGGCTTTTGACCAAAAAAGCACTCGGATTTCAGAATCAGAGATTATACCCTTGTTGATAAAAGGTCAAGAAGCAAAAATTGGGAAAAAGAGTAAGAAGAGTTTTCGATCTCCAAAAACCAATCAACCACAAGATTTGAAGTCAAGAAACAGTCAAACACTAGCAAAAGAATTTTTTCCTGGGTAAACAAACAAATCTGGGCATCAAAAATACAAGAAGACCTAATCTAAAACTTTTACAAATGAGTTTGCATCCTGGTAATGGGGTACAGTGCGAGAATTAGGGATTCTCGCAGTCTAGATACAGGCATGGTGTGAGAAGGTCGCACTGAACTGAACAGTAGGGTGCGAACATCAATGATTCTCGCAGGCCACAGAGAGGTACAGTGCGAGAAAGTTTGTAATCAAGAAAAATTTGGAAAAGGGACAAAAAATTTGAGTGAACTTCTGGGTCCAGAGAGTCTATAAGGGTCTCCTACAGACTCAGAGACTAGTTGGCAATGAAAAATGTATGTTAAGAGAAAATGGCCAACAAAAAACCACAAAATGAGTTGTATCCCCAGTGGATTCACCAATTTTGTTATAGAATAAATCGGTATATGTGGACACTAACAGATCTCCCTAGATCCACCTGGATCTAGAACAAAACAGGAAAAGACATGACGCTTTCCCTAAGCAACTATCATTGAATTTACTACCAAAGGAGGAACGAGTGACATACCTTTATATCGCTTTCTTAGGTCTTTGTTGTTCCTACATTGCTCTGGTGCTCTTGCGAGATCAGATCCAAGACAACACAAACCAACCAAAGTGAAGATAGTAAAGTATATTCAATGACAACCTATGCATATGATCAAGGAATTATGCAATAAAATAAAAGTGATTTTATGGGAAAGGGACATGTCACTGTATTATATTAAATGAAAGTAGAAGATACAACCAGATTTCCTTGATGTCATAAGCTTCCTTTCGGTGGTCCTTCGTTCCAACACACACACTTGCTCCACACTTGCATGAAGAAGATCCACTATGGCTTGATGGACAAATGGAGGCCTCAAGCATCAATTCGAACATGATTCCTCACACAATTTTGAATCTATTCTTTCATCAATTCTTTATTCAATCTTTCTTAACCTCTTCCTTGAGAAACCTTTCATTATATAGGAGAAGGAGAGATGGTTTAAAGGGATGAGCATGATCCCACTAAATTTGAGAAGTCAATAGGATGTCAACCATGTGAATGCCAACTCATTTTCTAGAAGATCCTCTTCTAAACCTTCGTAATTTCCTCTTCCTTTTAAGATTTGAAACAAGTTCGCACCCTACCTATAGAGCAGACTGTAAACATCTCGTACTCCAAGTATAGGGTTGACTACGAGAATCAGGGTTTCTCGCACCCTACAATACATGTAGCCTGCAAACTCATCTTAAAATTATGTTTTGTAGAAGAAGACAACAATCACTTTTCTCAGGCAAAAGGTCCTTATGAGAGCCTAAACTAACTGTAGAGACATCACAAGAGTGACCAAAATAATGTGTAACATATATGATGATGATCACGACAATGGCAATGATGATGATGATGAAAATGACGACAATGACGACGACGATGATGATGACTAGGACTATTATGATGAAGAGGATGATGAATACAATTATGATGATGATGATGATAATGATGACAATGAAAATGACGACGACGATACCGATGATAATGTTGATTATGGTAATGAAAATTTGTTCAAACAATTTTCTTCGGCTCAACTTTCCACAATTTGTTCAAACAACCCTCAAGGAAAGGCTTAAAACAAAGTCACTTGTAGCCAAGAGAAGAGTTGTATTTGTTGGATGTTGTAGAGAAATCTCATTTATATGCTTGTCATTAGTCACAAGGTGAGAAACTTGATTTTTGTCCACTAAACCCTATAAAAATTAGCATTTGAAGTCATTAACAGTGAACATTCCCTTATTGATTCATCGCTTTGATATATGATGATTGTGCCTTTTTATATGAAGAAAAACTAACCACTGTTCCTTTTACGATTATTCCTAAGGGAACTGAAGGGATGCTAACCCAATACCTCCATGGTAAATCTATTAGTATCCAACCAATAGTTTTGAAACTACATTAAAACTTCAAGGCAGAGAGGGTTTGGTAAACCTTGGATCTCCTATTGTCTTGAAAACCTAAGTTCATTCTAGGAGCATAAGCTAAATTATTATTCTAAGCCAATTGGAGGACATTGGAAACAAAAACTGAAATGAACACACTTTGATGATCAATGCAACACATCAACCTCTCAAATTGAATGTTAGTCTGCATATTCAACAAAAGATTTCAATGTTACTTCGACAATGAAACAAAATGAAATATAAAGCTGAGATAGATAAGTTGACTATAAATTCAAATAAAACATGACATAACTATATCATAACTACAATTAGCAATTTAGAATTGAAGATTTGATTAAAGGTTAGAAAACAAGAAAATGAATTCAACAAACCAACATCTATTATGTTAGATAGCTAAGAAAGATGCAACACTTACCTATAAAAAACTTAGATAAAAACACCCACAAACAGTTTTGAAGAGAAAATATTGAAACCAAAACCACTTGCAATGTTTAAAGTATTTTTTCCATTATAACTTTAGAGCTCCAAATTCTCCATATGGTCGTCTTGTTACAAACTAAGTCTCTATATTTATAGTCTTCTTGGAGTGTAGTTTGAACTTCGTCATATGCTTAAAATATAACTCCAAGTTTCAAACTATATCGCCTTTGGAAATCCCAAAGGTCAATTGTACACATGCCAAAAGTTCTATATCCAAATTTTTGAATATAAACATTTGCAATTTTCGTTTTTTTTTACAAAATCTACTCACTAGAAAAACACAAAGGGTTCACCATATAAAATAACAATATAAGCAATGAGGCACCTAGTCCTCTCCTTGTAGGTTGAATGATTTGTTTTCATATGTGAATGTTATGTGATATACAAAGCCTTTATATAGTATGTATCAATATGTGTGTTCCCATTATTTCACTAACAAACACTAACTTCTCTCTGAATGTAGTGTGGGAGAAAATGTGACATTCATTATATTGGCTGCTAAATGTGCTGGTAGGTAGGGCGTGATTAGAACATGTGACTTTTGTACATATCATGATTGAATAATATTAAGGTAATTTTTAAGGCTATGTTCTTAATTTTCCATAGTTGATCATTTGTCGGTATACTCGTTGTAGAGAAACTTCGCTTCTCTCAATGAAAAAAACTATCAAACCTACTATGATCAACTTGATCATAAAAGAACCAATGTAAATTATCAGTATGCAAAGATAATCAAGGGCCAAGATAAACCTCACATATTTTACAATATTCAAAATATAACTATACTTATTTCTATAATATTACAGACCCACATATAAGCTAGGCATGCAACGAGATATAGTCACATTTTTAAAGAAAAGGGAACCTATATGGATGCATTAACCATGACACATGAGGGAGAGGAATGAGGGGACATGAATAACCTACACATGCAATGGGGAGGGATGAAACATAAGGTGAATTAAAAATTTAACACTGCCTTTTTGTAGTGATATTTCCCTTGAGTTGAACTTTGGTAGATATGTGAAAGTCCCTTAATTACCGAATCAAGTGTTTGAACTTGGGTATGTTTATGTTATTTAGATAATAAATGCATCATCATAAATTCTTTGTAGATTGATAAATGAAGAGTCGTGTAACTCATTAAGAGTGCAATTGATTGCAAGCATTGGTTTCTAAGAATTTTTTGAATATGTTTTTGGAAGAGACAACCCTTTATTAGAAAGGATTCAAGGTATGGTGAATTAATAAGTGATTCAACATAAACATTCTAGGTTTTTTTTTTTATGTTGTAGATTGGATTGGTTAATGTTTTAGGGAAAATCCAAGGATAAACAGTCTTCTAGGAATATATTAAACACACATTCTACACATGGATTATTTTAAAAGCATTGTTTGAGTTTAAACTCCAATCCAATTATTGCATTACCATTTTTTACTAAGGTTCTCATAAATTTTGATCAGTGTGAGCAGTTTGGAATGTTAAAACATTGTTGTTCTCATTAATCTCCATGTGGCCAATGCACTTCACACATATCCATATATCCCAGACTAATACATGTGAAATACGCCAGTGAAAGGGCCAATGATGTTATATCCCATAATATCCACAAAAATCATAAGATCAGAAATTAGTGTTGCATAGGTTCCCATGCAAATTTTACCATAATATTGTTAAATTGCCAACAATTCAGGTGTGGATGTGATAGAATTGAAGCATCCAATTATGACACACTAAAATGTATAGTATTACATCACATGTATTATGAAAATGCCATAAGTGCATATTCACATGGAGAATTTTTTTAGAATGATGTTATCAAGAATATCACCTCACAAATGTTATGAGAATATAGATGTTATAGCATGCATTGAGAAATTGTTATCCTCTTCTCTATGTATTCAATATAATTCATCCAAATATAACCTTTGGAATGAGAGTGATGGAAATCATACTTTGGATAAGCAATGAAAGGAACAACACATACCCAAGTGGTTTTTCTAGAAAACATATGAAAATTGCCACTGGTTACTCAAGTGAACACATACCCAAGTGAAATCCTACAATGAGTTAAACCTTTCTTTTTATTTCTCATAATCAACTTTGAATGTGGTGAATATGGAATTCTCCATGGTATCCAACTAAGTAACTATAGTAACAACTTAAATATAAGGCTCCAAAACAATGTTGAACAACACAAAACCTTTGAAGATGATTCAATATCCATGTTGACGATGTCACAATTAACCAACAACGCAACATTTTACAACATTTGACAATGCAATAAAATAAGAAACCCATTTTATTATATATAAATAAGAGACCCATGGTCATACAAAATGGGACAACATAAAGGTCCACAATAATAATAACGAAATCAACATGTAATTGTTACAATTATTGGTAACATGTTGTCATGCAATTGGGACATTGTGTCCACTACATTAAGAAAAATCCCTGATTTTTACAGACAGATATTCCAAAACATACAACTTGCAGTAACATTCAATTATATCGATTTGCATTCATCACTTGAACTAGTGTCATTGTTCTAGTTGTGTGCATCCCTCATTTCTTGATCAGTTGTAGGCGATATTGTACTTTGGTTATTGAAACAAATGTTTTCTTCTTTGACTTCTGTTTGATGTTCCAATTGTTCATGTTCCATATACAAACATAGATATAAAGTGTAATAAGTAAATCTACATTTATAATATATTATAATATACATGATTGCATAAATAAAAAAAAGCGTACCATAGCAATGAGTGAATCATAAACCATACACATCCTTTTGAAGCCTTGCCTCATGTCGGTTAACAAAATATTTTTTGTTGGCTCCTCTCCATACTTTGTTTCCTACATGTTTAATATGCTATGACAAAGCATAGTCGATATAATTAATATAAAGGTTTCTTATTGTTCCAGTAATTATAAAACAAGGGAAGTTAAATAACATAGCTACTTATAAATTGTTCAATTAAACCTTGATACTTCAACATATACTCACAACCTTCACTTAACCCAATGTTGATCAATTGTTCAGTTGGCTCTTATTTGTATGTTAGCACCTATTAAAAGACATCCATGGGTGAGTGTAAATTAATTATTTAAATACAAAGATCACAACAAATATGAAAATTTAAATAACGTCAAAAACATAAGTACTCACAAACTTTGTGATCAACCGTTTTCTTCCTTGTCATCCTGTCTTATGTGCTATTTGGGTTCCATTTTGTTTCCTTTTCTGCACCAAAAAGATTGAAAATTAGTATTTAATACGATAAATAAATTTGATGTACATAAAAGAAAAAATGAATGATCACATACCTATGATGCACATTGTTGTTGGGATGCATCTTCGTGTGATGCAATTATGTTCATTTCTTTTACCATTTCCTTGTACACTTTTTTGGACATCCCCACCAACATGCATTGGCTTTCCCCTCGTTTCTCACTTGGAATTTTAATAATCTTCCTGGAAAAAAAAAACAATATTTGTTTTTAATGGAAATGAAAGTAAATATAGAAAACAAAATAATTTGGTAATTATTGGAACATATTATAGAAAAAACATGTTTAATAACAATACCTTTTATATGGTTTTTTTTTTATTGCAAGTTTTTAATGGACATGTTCAGTGAATCTCATTGACCATGGCTCCAAAAACACTTCTTGTAGTGTATGTATAAACTGATTCTTGGAGTCGCTGGATTGATTTTTATATTGTAAGTGGAAATTACGTATGTACATTCTTTCCACTATATCCCTCCAAGCTTTGTAAAACAATTTTCCCCTCTCATTAACTTCAAGAAGCAATCCAGATGAATTGAAGACCAAGACGTCATCATCATTTACATCCTCAAGAAATTTTTTCCTCTTAGGACAAGATTCCATTCCCTCGCTAACGATCCCTGCATAACATTTAAAAAATGTAAAATCGAGTGTTTAAAACTTGTTAGTGATTAATGTTAAGAAGTTAATTTTTAGTAAAAATTCAAAGAAAAACTTAATGTTTATTACATTTCGATCCACCCGTTTCCTTTCTTTGCAACATTTTCATAAATATTTTACATTCCTTTGCACTTAGATTGTGAACCATCTTATCAAGTTTCTTCAATTTTTTTCTCTCCATGACATGCATTAACTGATACACATCATTAATTTAAACTTACAAATATTTCAAATATATTAAATTTTTAATAAACTTAAAGAATTTTCCTCCCTCTCTTCTTGGGATGAGTTACCATTGAAATCGATACAGTAAGATGTTTTCTTTGAACTTCTATCAACTATCTTGTATTAAAAGAAATCAGGAATCATCATAAACAAAAATTATGATTTTTTTTTATACAATCTAGTATTTTGGTTTACGTCATTAAACATACTGCCTCGAGGCATCAAACATATGCACACACCAATGCATACTATCAGTCATTGCGCACCGCTAACCCATACACATATAATACAAAAATCAAAACTATTTTTTTTTTACCAATCAGTGCTTTACACATATATATGCGCCCCAATGTGCTTTTTTATAAAGAGATCACATGGTCACTACCTTTGTACAGTGCGCACCGATGTGATTTTCCTGTACAGTGCGCACTGTGTACCGTAGATTTTGTTTTTGATAAAATCACTAAAAACGATAGGGTTGACAAGGTTTGGGATCTGATGCAACGAGTGGTACTATTACAACGGATACCAAACACCTCATATGCAACTAAATAAATGTTATAAAAATCTATTGCATAAAAAACTAAACCCTATAAAAATTTGTTTCTTAAAAAAAGAGGGGAACCAAAAAAACAACAAGAAAGCTAGGGCTTCCAAAACTGAAGGTAAATATGAAACCCTTTTTTTTTTTAACGTGCAATGAAAATAGTTTGAATCAAATAGGAAAAGATTGAAATGATAAGTAGAATGAAATCACATACCTAAAATTTCTTCTCTACATATTTGTGTGTGCCCGATAGATCCCTTCCAAATTTAGCTCTTCAAACAAATATACTCACTCAAAAGTCTTTGGTGGTAAAACTCTCTTCCACAAATTTACCTCTGAATTATGCCAAAAAAATGAAATAATGAATAGTGTTTTAATATATAAGCAAATATATTTCGAAAAATGAAATTCCCTCTCTTTTTTCGTTGTGTTTTTTCACTATATATACCGTATCGATGCTCTAAAAAGCACATCGATACACTTTGTATGTAAAAACACTTAGTAAACTATATATTTAAAAAATTAAATTTTTCGTCAAATTGGTGTGTCACACAAATTAATGCTCCTTGGTGCATATATACGTAAAAATGCGTCGATACCAATTTTATTGAAAAAATAAAAATGCAAACCTCCATAAATAAAATTTATGGATTTTTTCCTTTGCATAGGTTCTAACGGATGTCACGGTTCGGTCTGTTTCATAGTATAGCACACCGGTGCATTCTCTCTATATAGATGCACCAATGCGTAAGAAAAAAATTAAAAGCATTGATAACTTAAAATATCAAATTCATGCACATATTGATGATGGTTTTGGCTCAAATGAAAGGAAAATAAGGTTTTATTATCAAAGTGCCAATACTTCAGATTCCAGGTCATTCCATATAGTCACAAGTTTGTCAACTTCTCCCACACTGTTTGAAGTAACTCTAGATTTTGTTTATAATCCATTTATCTGATTGAATTTATGTCATTTATGCACGAGCATTTGAATAATTGTTCATTGAATTTTGTAGGATCATAAATCAGGATCGAGTTAAGATGAGAAAGATATTCCACTAGTGAAAAAATGTCGCAACCTCTTATTAAGAAAAAATATATTGCAGACAAATGTTTGATAAAAATGGATAGTTGCTTTACCCTGACAATTGTAACATGCAGCTCAGGTCAACGGTATTACATTGTGAATTGGATATATTTTATGACATGCTAGTGGTATGTGGTTGTTAAAAATGTAAAGGGTTGAAGAAGAACCCTCGATGTGGCACATTGTCCCATTATATTTATAATCGACTACCCAAAGTTGATGGTCTAATACCTCCCACTGCGGTCAAGAATCCAATAGGTGATATAGAAAAAGACACGTAGGAACACTTCCATATGCTCATTTTTTGAAAAGTTGGAAGCTAAGTCAACTAAGTTTCTTCCTAAATTGGCCAACCCGTCTCCTTCTTTTGAGTCAATGAAGAGTTCTTATAGTGAACCAAAGTATGATATCAATAACACCCAAAATATCACTATTAGGAGATCCAAAACGTTGTATGAGCTAAGAGAAAAAATGTCCAAGTACACACCAAAGTCTGTTAAATTGTTGGAAGGTAGTGATGACTTCCCTCTTCCTATCAATCTACAAAGTAAATATCAAACCTGTTACAACCGAGCTTTGTATGGTGCTTGGTCATCTTCCATGCATGTGCCTGATGTTGGAACCAAATTCTCTTTTTGTGGTAATAGTTATATGATTTCCAAGTATAAAATAGATGTTGCAAATCTTGGGTTGTTTATCCTTTCACATGTATATGTTCCTCCCAAGCAATAAATGGAACTTTTACCATTTTGTGGTCCTCTTTATAGTCGATTTGATTACATAAATATTGTCAAATACAAACATAGCATTTCCACGTATAGTATGTGCATGAATGGTTATACTTATGGAAACTTAAACAGGAAAAACCTATTATATGTCGATGGTTATCCACAAACTCATGGGAATTTCATAGGGTTCATAAATAGTTGCAAGGTCTCATTATTTAGTGCAAAGTGTTTGTTTGAGGAACACTCTAATGACAAAGAGTTCTTTATGAAAAGGAACGCATCCATATTTGTTGTTGTGCATACAATGCGTAGTTTGTCTCCTGGTGACGAGTTGTTTATAAACTATAACTTTTGTAGACCAAAAATCACTCGTCAAAAACACCTTGCATTGGGTCTACATTTAGATGTCCCCTTGGGGTGTAAGAAAAATATGATTGAGTAATTGTATTTTTGGATTTTCAATGGAACTAATGTAAATGTATTGTTTAATTCGAAATTTGTTTTATAAAGTGGTTGGTTGCATGTTTTAATCATTATATCAAAGATGGGGACTAAGATCCCTATAACATCTACACATGGAATTTTGTTTATTTTATTTATGGAGTTTGCTTAATATTTTTTATTTTTTCAAATATTAATATAAAATTAATTTAATTTAATATTCTTTTAACCTTGAAAAAATAATTAATTTCTTCACTAATGAAATCAAATACTTACATTTCCTTATGAGGAGATTCATAATTAAGTTGGCGGTGGAGCAAAAAATCATAAAGTCATTTAAAATAAATTGTGTATATTAAAATTCATTATTATTAGTGATTTCATTTTCATATTTGATAATTACATTTTTTTTTTAAATTCATATTTAAAATTCATTATTATCAATGATTTTGATTTCATATTTAATAATTATGATTATAATAAATTTTTAAAAACATGAAAATTATAAATTTAATTATGAACAATTATTATAATGTTATCAATAAATTAAATGAGTAAATAACATTTCATAAAAGTAATTATTCTTTGTAAACATGTTTAATCAACATAGTATATCTTGCTAGAAATTAAACAGTTCACCTTGATAAGAATTAAACATTATATGGCATTAATAGTTATAAGTTTTCTCTATTACAATCCAAAGTAAATGATTTCATAAAACTAAAGTTAAACATTATATGACAACTCTAAATTCTAATGAATGATACATCTTAAATTTAATTTAAAAATAGAGAAATCATTAGCGTACTTATAATACATTTTATAAATCAAACAACAACAACGTCAACATGATTTGAAAAAACAAAATATACATGTGTGTTAAATTGTTTATAGTGCACCAATGTGATTGAAAGTGCACTAGTGCGGTTGTTACGTAAAAATGCATCGAGAAACAATTGAATTGACAAATTACGTATGCAAACTTCCACAATTAAAGTTTTGCGGAGAAAATCACTCTTTGATGCCTCTCATAATTTAGCACATGGACTCGATCCTCTGCCACTTTCTCAGTGCTTTTCCTCACATCTCCTCCTCTGTGGGCCATGTTATCCCCCACTTGCAGGGATAACTAGGAGATCATGTCTTGAGGCCCACAGGTCCTAGACATGGAGTACCGAGAGCAGGATTGACTTTAGCATGGCCCTAGAGGTCCCACCTTTTCTTTCTTCCATCATATTTATCTTGTCAACAACAGCAACATTCATCACCATCAGCTTGGTCCTGTGTCAGATAAGGTTCTTGCTCCATGAGGT
This sequence comes from Picea engelmannii, assembly GCA_009831015.1. NCBI lineage: Eukaryota > Viridiplantae > Streptophyta > Pinopsida > Pinales > Pinaceae > Picea > Picea engelmannii. Next base: position 128,119 of record ML801610.1, read on the forward strand.
AATTAGTTCGAGTATCATGGTATGTGTCACTTTGATCATCAAAACTAGTGAATGTATGCATTTGTTTCCTTTTATTTCTAACAACTGCTTGGATCTTACACTTTCCCACTTGACAATGTTTGGGGGGATTGACAGGGTGCCCTAGCAAGCCTGTGTCTGTAGGTTTTGGTTTTCCACTGGGGGGATTTCTGAAAATCCATCATCCACTCCCATCATAGCACCATTGTTTCATCTTGTTTCCCGCTCACTTGTCCCATTCCACTTGTCCAGGCACTGGGTTGACCTATTTTCAGGACTGCACCTTATCTTGTGGGAAGAAGGGGCTAAAGGACCAGAAGGTAAAATCAAGCTGGTAAAAGATAAAAGACTAAAAAATGAAACCTCGAGATGCTTCACCCAGGGATCTCCAAGAAAGCAATAAAGGCTTCTCAGCAAGAAACAAGAGGGACCCAAAAAAATAATAAAACAAGACTTAACCAGAGGATAGGGGGTCTCATCACGAGCCAACCTATTAGGTCCATGGGTACCTAGTAGTATGACATTGCCAACAGCTAGTTACCACGCCAGGGAAATGACTCTTGGTTGCATGGCTAAGGGAAAGGGGGTCTCATCACGAGCCAACCTTCCCATTTCTGTGAAAATACTTGTGGGTAACACTGTCACCATTGGTCACCACGCCAAGGCAATGTCCCCTGATTAGCTCTTGAACAAAAGGGAATAAAAGATAAAAGAATAAAAGAATAAAGAATAAAAGGCAGGAATGGGCTTGGAAAAAAAATGCATCCATGACAGGTGCAGCTTGCCTTCTACAAAGGCACCCACAGGTAACATTTTTCATCCTTGTCCCTCACTGCACCCACATGTTTGGACGTCCCCTGACCACATCACCCACTTACATGGCTTGGATGAAGTTTTCTTCAAGGGAACTTTCCTTCTTCTATGGACACTAGCCCAATAGGATGCCTTGTCCTTTTCTCCAGACTTGTATTGTAGGCTTGTGTAATGTCTTTGAGATGTTGACTGATATATTAGGGATTTTATGCACATGTTTAATAATATTGATGATGAGATGTGATTGACATTGTTATGATCCTTGTGACTGATGAGCCCATGGAGGGCGTAGCCTTTCATGTGCAGGACCATGCCCGACGGACAGGTACCATTTTGGATCGGTACACATGGGGAGATGATCAGTTCGGACCTCCATGGGGCTGAAGAGCCCATCAGGTGGATGCTAAAACCCCATCATGGGGCAGAGACATGATAGATATGTATCAGGGGATTTTCACCGGAGAAGAAGAGGACGTTCCACCAGAGGCACCTTGGCACAGCTTGATGTAAGGGGGTTGAGCCCTTTTCAGTGGAACTTTGGCCTTGGAAGGCCTGGGACGTCACCCTTGATGACCATGATGACATCTAGCCTATTGGATGTATTGGCAGCAATGGCACGTGTGGTAGGTTGGAGAAGCCCAAGGAGGGCTAACATTTTGCTCCAGGATGCTTCATTTTGCCTAGAAGGGGCTAACGTCCCCCTTAGAGGGGATTTTTAGCTCTTTTCAACTTGATTAGGGTTTTAATTTGACATTTAATGTAAAAACAATATGATTTTAGTATTTTGGCCTTGTCGACCTTTTACATGACCTAAAAAGTAAAATTAGGTCATGGAATGGTATAAATGAGGGATTTTTACCTTCATTTTTTCATCAAAACTCACTCACTCATTAGGGAGGTCTGAAATTTGCGCCCTCTCTTGGGTTATTGGCTGATTTAGTGATGCACACTTGTTGAAGGAAGAATTATTTTGGCATGTTTTGGCATTTCTCTTGAAGGAAGGTGTTACAACTAGGGTTTGCATTGATATTTCTTGGTGAATTGTAAGTATTATTCTGCAAAACTTCTTGAATGAATGGTTGTAGTTAAATTTCTTGCATGTGTTTATGATTTTGTTGAACAAAACCCTAGGTGACAAGCACACAAGTAGGTCCTTGTCTCATGTCCCCTGAAAGAGATTTTTTTAGCCATTGAAGAAGAAGAGAGCCTAGTCGTTGCTACACACACACTCTCTCTCTCTTCATTTATTGCTAGCCGTACTATCTAGAGGCCAAGAAGAGAGAGACGTATTAAGCCTAGGTCTACTACACTTAGGGTCATTTTTTCTCTAGGGTTTTCTGAAAAGGCCTTGCTCTAGCAACACATTGATTCATCAAACCCTCCAGTCTTGTTTTATTTGCTTCATCCTTCAGCTAGCTGTTTTTCCATTTGAGTTAAGGAAGGAGGAGAGAGCACCAAGGGCTAGTTTACCTACACCAAGGTGAGCCTCTCTCCCCTAGGGTTTTGACTTTGGGGCCTTGCTCTAGCAACACTCCAAAGCCCTTCCCTCTAGTCCTTGACTTAGTTACCTTGTCTCCTTCAGCTTTTGCATCCTACACTATTGACTCCATTTAACCCATAGGCATTGATCCTAAGACCTCATGCGCTGAAGTGACCTTTATCACAAACTACTCTCAACACTCTTTGAATCAAACCCTAACTACTAACCCTAGCCTAAGAACTAACCTAATTGACTTGTTGTTGTCGTCATCCTTGGCTATTTTATCATTTGTGCAACAAACGTTTTACTTTATAAGCAAATTGAATGGTGATTTAAGGCATTTATTGAATGAAGTGTTGATTGGTTACATTGAATGCCATATTGTTCCAATATTTATTGGTGAAGTGATATAATTCTCATTTCTATTGATAAACATTGACTTCGTCAACATTTATTTCCAAATTGCTTATATGTTATTCAAATAGTCATGCATTTATATGAAGTACTAACCCATTGAAATAGCTTGCATATATTTTTTGTTGTTTCTTTTTCCCAGGTAGGTATCTCTTTGGGCAGTTTTACTTTATCATTTGGCCTTTGGTTGGACTATCTGCTCGGTGATGACTTGTGAGGGGGGAATAACTACTTTATCTTATTATCCTTTTTTCCTTCTCAAAACCCCAAGTCACTGGGGACGTCTCCCCTAGGCCTTACCACCCTAAAAAGAAACAACCATCCTATTGTGGTGACATTGGGTGGGATTGGTTCCTTTTATGATAGTTTGACCTTAAAACCTCAAGCCTTTAATCCTTGCTACAAACTGTGCGATAATATTTTGGTGTCGTTGCCAGGGAACACGAGTCAATTCTCCTCAAAGACGACACTTTTCGGTAAGCCTTGCCTCTAGAGTTTCCTTCTTACAATCTTACCTGGTGACTCCACTTAGGGTGTTTTCCATTAACTTTTGATAGTTTCAGGAAAATTATCTGGTGACTCCACTGATGACGAAGCCAACTATGACTTCACAATGGGACCCGGGAAACTACAAGCCTTTAGACATGAGTAACATCCCAGGGTACCCTCAAAAAATGCCCTTTGAATACATAAATTTTCTCCCTGGATTCACTGGTGGTGATAGAGAGAGAGTTGACTATCACATGAGAAATTTCTAGAACTTTTCCTATCCTACCCTATCGATGATTATGTTGAAGACGTGGTCATGAAACATTTCTCCGCCACTCTTTGTTACAATGCCAAAGAGTGGTATGAAAATCTCCCTGATGCCAGCATCACAACTATGGAGCAATTTGAGGAAACCTTTCTCAAAAGATGGGGTATCCAGTCAGAAGACATCCCAACACTATTAAAAGAACTAGAGCATACAAAACAAGTTGAGGATGAAACTGTCAGAGACTTCCAGGATAGATTTGAGAACATGCTATATCAAATTCCTGAAAATCATCATCCCGAGGAGAGATACCTTGTCCATCTCTTTACTAGTGCACTTTTGGGATATATGAGTTTTCCCCTTGATAAGAGAGCCCCAAAGACGCTCGATGAAGCCTACAACATGGCTTCAAGGATTGAAGAGAAAATCTCCTTGTCTGGGATAAAATGTCACTTTTCCTCAGGTACTCTCAATAGACAAAGTTTGATTGCCCTTGATAAATTCATTGATGATTTCCAAGAAGAAAGGGAACAAACCACATATCGACAAGGGATTTTTGAAGACACAGTTGAGGAGCTAGAACCCAACGATGAAGTATCAACATGCCCTCATCCTCTTGATGAAGCAATCCACAAGCCTTCTCTACCTGCAAAACAATAAGACGATGAGGTTAGTTTCTTTCCATTTCAGGATTTCGATAACACCTTGTCCCATGATTCAAAAAATGAAGGAGAAATGGAATTCCCAGAAGAAGTAGACCTTCCTTGTTGCACAATTGAAGATGAAGGGGTAATTCCTGAAGATGAAACCATAACGCATGTTGAAAGCACCCAAGTCTTCAAAGCTCCTGCACAAGAAGAAGCAGTAAGTTTCCCTCCTCCACTAGTTTTTGATGATGCTCTACTTTGTGATAGGGAAGATGAGGAGGAGATAAGCAAGTCCTTGAATGCTTCAAATCCTGCATGTTATGATACTGATAATGACATAGATGATAAAATTGATAAGTTCATACATGTTGGGAGACGTAGGTGGGATGCAATTAGTTATAATATTGATCCCATATATGACATAGAGAGTCATCTCCAAGTGTTTCCTTTGCAATTATCACATCAAGTTACTCTTGACCAGTGGAAACAAGGAGATGATATTTTTACCAATGCTTCCCAAGCACTCAAGGTTGACCAAGTACCATGTTTGCCTAACGATTTTCTATCTTACCTTGAGGGCTTTGATGAGTACTCCTCTGAGCACTTGGATTTATCCTATGAACATGACTATCAACCACCTATATGCTCGGATTTTTATAGGAGTAAAGACACTGTTTTCCTAAAGAAGGATTCTCATGACGTTTTTCCTCAGCCACCTATTATCACTTTACCTTGTTGTTTCATTAAAGGTTTGGTTGGGAATTATATCTTTAGTATTGAGTTTCCTCTTAAGCAAACCCTAGAATCCAAGGGTTGGTTGAAAACTACAAGTTCAAGTCTATCATCTCAGTGTTTCAACTTTCCCTTAGGAGTTTGCCAGTCATCTGCCAGATCCTTGTTAGTGCTTTTAGAGTGTGAGGACGCCCAGGGTAGCCAATTTTCAGACCATTTGAATCAGTATTCTGAACATTGGACTTTTTATGATCCCTTCCTAAAGTGGATTGAGAACTTTCATCAGAGATCGATGTGGCATGATTTTGTCCCTCCCACCCGCCTCCATGAGTTAGACTTTGTGATTTCCGATGATATGATATATATTCTAACCCATAACATTTTTGTTCTTGACTTGTCAATATTTTGGTTTATGATGAAGCACAAAGGCAGTTATCGTGGGACATTGTTGGATTGGCTTCACTGGTTGTTTGAATACACCCAACATCCAACCAACAGGTAGATACAGGTAAGTAGTTTGTTTTACATACGCATTATTGATTGCTTTTTTTCAATCTATATATATCTACGTATGTTGGGGTGGCATTACCACCCCATTTTGGTTACTGATGATTCTTTTGAGATTGAGTAGGTTAGCAGGTTATGCTAGAGATGTTGAGGTTATCATGCGCTCTACGGTAAGCACATGTCCCCGATTTGGAGCCAGATGTTATCCCCGACTTTCAGGGATAACTAGGAGATCATGTCTCGAGGCCCACAAGTCCTAGACATGGAGTACCAAGAGTAGGATTGAATTTAGCATGGCCCTAGAGGGCCCACCTTTTCTTTCTTCCAGCATCTTTATCTTGTCAGCAGTAGCAACATCCATCACCATCAGCTTGGTCCCGTGTCAGAGAAGGTTCTTTCTCCATGAGGTAATTAGTCCGGGTATCATGGTATGTGTCACTTTGATCATCAAAACCATTGAATGTATGCATCTGATTCCTCTTATTTCTACCAATTGCTTGGATCTTACACTTGACCACTTGACCATGTTTAGGGGGATTGACAGGGTTCCCTAGCAAGCCTGTGTCTGTAGGTTTTGGTTTTCCACTAGGGGTATTCCTGAAAAGCCATCGTTCGCTCCCATCATAGCACCACTATTTCATCTTCTTTCCCGCTCACTTGTCCCATTCCATTTATCCAGGCACTGGGTTGACCTATTTTTAGGAATGCACCTTATCTCATGGGAAGAAGGGGCTAAAGGCCCAGAAGGTAAAAACAAATTGGTAAAAGATAAAATCCTAAAAAATGAAACCTCAAGATGCTTCGCTCAGGGATCCCCGAGAAAGCAATAAAGGCTTCTTAGCAAGAAATAAGAGGGATCCGAAAAAATAATAAAACAAGACCTAACCAGAGTATAGGGGGTCTCATCACGAGCCAACCTATTAGTTCCATGGGTACCTAGTAGTATGGCATTGCCACCAGCTAGTTACCACGCCAGGGCAATGACTCTTGGTTGCATGGCCAAGCGAAAGGGGGTCTCATCACGAGCCAACCTTCTCATTTCTGTGAAAATACTTGTGGGTAACACTGTCACCACTGGTCACCACTCCAGGTTAGTGTCCCCTGATTAGCTCTTGAACAAAAAGGAATAAAAGATAAAAGAATAAAGAATAAAAGGAAGGAATGGGCTTGCAAAAAAAATGCATCAATGACAGGTGTAGCTCGCTTTCTACAAAGGCACCCATAGGTAACATTTTTCATCCTTGGCCCTCACTGCACCCACATGTTTGGACATCCCCTGACCACATCACCCTCTTACATGGCTTGGATGAAGTTTTCTTCCGGGAACTTTCCTTCTTCTGTGGACACTAGCCCAATAGGACGCCTTGTACTTTTCTCCAGACTTGTATTGTAGGCGTGTGTAACGTCTTTGAGTTGTTGACTGATATATTAGGGATTTTATGCACATGTTTAATAATATTGATGATGATATGGTGTTGACATTTCTATGATCCTTATGACTGATGAGCCCATGGAGGGCGTAGCCTTTGATGTGCAGGACCATGCTTGACGAACAGATACCATTTTGGATCGATACACATGGGGAGATGATCAGTTTGGACCTCCATGGGGCTGAAGAGCCCATCAGGTGGATGTTGAGACTTCATCAAGGGGAAGAGATAAGATAGAGATGGATCAGGGGCCTTGCACCGGAGAAGAAGAGGACGTTCTACCAGAGGCACCCTGACACAGCTTAACCTAAGGGGGTTGATCCCTTTTCAATGGAACTTTTGCCTTGGAAGGCCTAGGACATCACCCTTGATGACCATGATGTCATCCAGCCCATTGGACATCTTGGCAGTAGTGGCATGTGTGGCAGGTTGGAGAAGCCCAAGGAGGGCTAATGTTTTGCTCCAGGATGCTTCATTTTCCCTAGAAGGGGCTAACGTCCCCCTTAGAGGGGATTTTTATCTCTTTTCAGCTTGATTAGGGTTTTAATTTGACATTTAATGTAAAAAAAGTATGATTTTAGTATTTTGGCCTTGTCGACCTTTTACATGACCTAAAAAGTAAAATTAGGTCATGGAATGGTATAAATGAGGGATTTTTACCTTCATTTTTTCATCACAACTCACTCACTCATTAGTGAGGTCTAAAATTTGTGCCCTCTCTTGGGTTAGTGGTTGATTTAGTGATGCACACTTGTTGAAGGAATGATTATTTTGGCATGTTTTGGCATTTCTCTTGAAGGAAGGTGTTACAACTAGGGTTTGCATTGATATTTCTTGGTGAATTGTAAGAATTTTTCTGCAAAAAATCATGAATGAATGGTTGTAGTTTACTTTCTTGCATTTGTTTATGATTTTTCTGAGCAAAACCCTAGGTGACAAGCACACAAGTAGGTCCTTGTCTCATGTCCCCTGAAAGATAAATTTTTAGCCATTGAAGAAGAAGAGAGCCTAGTCGTTGCTACTCTCTCTCTCTCTCTCTCTCTCTCTCTCTCTCTCTCTCTCTCTCTCTCTCTCTCTCTCTCTCTCTCTCTCTCTCTCTCTTCATTTATTGCTAGTCATACTATCTAGAGGCCAAGAAGAGAGAGACGTCTTAAGCCTAGGTCTACTACACTTAGGGCCATTTTTTCTCTAGGGTTTGCTGAAAAGGCCTTACTCTAGTAACACCTTGCTTCATCAAACCCTCTAGTCTTGTTTTATTTGCTTCATCCTTCAGCTAACCATTTTGCCATTTGAGTTAAGGAAGGAGGAGAGAGCACCAAGGCCTAGTTTACCTACACCAAGGTGAGACTCTCTCCCCTAGGGTTTTGATTTTGGGGCCTTGCTCTAGCAACACTCCAAATCCCTTCCCTCTAGTCCTTGACTTAGTTACCTTGTCTCCTTCAGCTTTTGCGTCCTACACTATTAACTCCATTTAACCTTAAGGCACTGATCCTAAGACCTCATGCGCTGAAGTGACCTTTATCACAAACTACTCTAAAAAATCTTTGAATCAAACCCTAACTACTAACCCTAGCCTAAGAACTAACCTAATTAACCTGTTGCTGTCGTCATCCTTGGCTATTTTATCATTTGTGCAGCAAACATTTTACTTTATAAGCAAATTGATTGCCAAATTTCTTATATGTTATTCAAATAGTCATCCATTTATATGAAGTACTAACTCATTGAAATAACTTGCATATATTATTTGTTGTTGCTTTTTCCCAGGCAAGTATCTCTTTGGGGTTTTTTACTTTATCATTTGGCCTTTGGCTGTACTATCTTCTCGGTGGTGACTTGTGAGGGGGGAATAACTAATTTATCTTATTATCCTTTTTTCCTTCTCAAAACCCCAAGTCACCGGGGATGTCTCCCTTGGGCCTTACCACCCTAAAAAGAAAGAACCATCCCATTGTGGTGACATTGGGTGGGATTGGTTCCTGTTACGCCAGTTTGACCTTAAAACCTCAAGCCTTTAATCCTTGCTACAAATTGTGCGAAAACAATCCACTTGACTTTCTCCAAGATACCATCATCATCATTCAAGTAGTCTTAATATGAATTGACATCAATTTTCTTGTAAAATGCATACCTACACCTCCTCTTATTCGCCTTGAGAGGGATTATCGAATAACTCTTTTGGGATGGGGAGGAATTTCGTAGCCCCAAAGTATTTGTAACTAGATCCTTGCACCAGGCACATAAACTTAATTCCCTTCCAAGTCTGTCATCTTGGCCCCTACTTTGGCGTAATTAGGGTTGTCAAGCTATACGATCTGAGCTTCCCAATTCCCCTTTTCCCTATTCATTAATAAAGGACCCTAGTGCATGTCTTAATTATAACATTATTTCAACCTCAAGAATGACCTAAGTTCCACATTGTATATCTAATAGAATTTAAGAAACACATTTGGAAAAACAACCGATGATCTATAAGCTTTATCGGCATGCCTTATCACTAAATATTAAGAATTTCCTTGGACTCAGCCTGCTCCTCTATGATATCATCACCCATGTACTTACTAAGAAACTCATGTTTCTTCTTCTCCACAACCATGCACTCGATCGCTTTCTCATCCAGAAGGGGAACGCAAGAAAAAAACTATCGCTCTCTCTGCTGCTAGTTTCCCTTGTCTTGGTCTCCCATTTCTTCTGCCACATCCTCATATTCCTCGAATAGGACCAACTTAATGGAAACAACCTCCCCACTCTTGATCATAAACTTGGCCTCCCTCTCGACAAACTCAATCCTAGACCTCTCCCTCAACATGATGGTCTGCATCTCCTCCTCCGCGAGCCGCTCAACTTTCTCCAAGAAATAATTCTCGTCGTCCTTGTCGTCATAATCATTGGTGTCAATTCACTTGTAAATCACATACCTAGACCTCATCTTATTTTCCTTGCGGGGATTATCAAATATCTTTTTGATTCCAAGGAGGAATTTCCCAGCCGCACTTGTACAACTGATTGATGAAAGATGGAATTTTATAATCTACCAACATCCAATTTTACAAGTGGGGCTGCGAAATTCCATCCCAACATCAAATATATATTTGATAAGCTCCCCAACGTAAATAAGAGGAGGCCTAGGTATGTGCTTTAAAAGAGAATTGGTGTTTTTGATTATGGCGATAAAGATGATGAGAATGGTATCTTGGTGAAATTTGATCGGCTCACAGAGGAGGAGATACGGGCCAGAGAACTGAGGGAGTGGCAGAGGATTGAGTCTATCTAAGGGGAGGCTAGGTTGATGATCAAGAGTGGGGATTTTTTTTCCATTAATCCAGTCCTATTTGAGGAATATGAGGATGTGGTGGAAGAAATGGAAGAGTGGGACAAGGGAAACCAACCATAGAGAGAGCGAGAGTTTCTTTCCCATGCTCCCCTTCTGGATGAAAAAGAGATCGAGTGCATGGTTATGGAGAAGAAGAAACATGAGCTTCTTAGTAATTACATGGGGAAGGATCTTACGAAGGAGCAAGCCAAGTCCAAGGAAATGCTTAATATTTAGTGATAAGTCATGTTGACACAACTTATGGATCATCTTTTTTTTTCCCAAATGTGCTTCTTAACTTCTATTAAATATGAAATATGGATTTTAGGTCATTCTTGAGGTTGGCATAGTGTTATAATTAATACATTCATGAGGGTAATTTCTTGTTGAACAAGGAAAAGGGGCACTGGGAAGCTCTGATCATAGAACTTGGTAGTCCTAATTATTCCAAAGTAGGGGCCAGGATGGAAAATTTGGAACGAAACGAAGCTGATGTGCCCAGTGCCAAAAAAAATGGACCTGATTATAGATACTTTGGGACTACAAAATTCATCCCCATCCTCAAAGAGATATTCAATAATCCCCCTCAAGGAAAAAAAGATGAGTTCTAGGTATGCGATTTACAAGTGAATTGGTGCAGTTCATATTATGGCTATGTTATCACACAATTTGTAGTTTGGGAAAATCCCAACTCAAACACCAAGTGTGTGACACAACAGGGAACACCTATCACTTTTACCTCAATAGATTTCCCACTCATTTTAGTGAAGGACAAGTACACCACAAGGGAGGCTTCCTGGGTGACCCTAGGGGGGTTGTGATGGGAGAATAAGGATGTCGAAGAGTACCCATATAGGTCAAGGTTAATGATGATAATGAGTCTTGGGGAAAGAGTCTTAGGAGCTAGTAAATGGTTTCCAAGGTGGTGTACCTACAAAAAAATATTAGACCTTCCCAAACAAGACAATATATGATGATACAAACCTCAAAACTAGTGGGGAATCAACAAGAAACCTTGTTGTCCAAAATTACAACAATATGGAAATATATGTATCAACAATAAGTAAACTATGACAGTTGAAAATTAAACCATCAAAATCAAGTGTATGATGTTGAAAAATTAATCTAGTAATTCATAGAAAACCTTCCAATATTTAAACCAAGACTTTGATAGCAAGATAGGGTCGTTAATAAGTGTTATCAACAAAGTTTTATAATAGACTTATATCTGTAGAAATTGTTTACTATAGTGACAAATTCTAGCCACTAAAATCAACTAGCAATCCACCCAAACAATAGATCAATTATGACAGCTTGCAAGTAAATTTCAGTGGTAGAAAAGTTGTAAAAGAGTAGGAGATAGTGAGTTTGTTGTAGCCCTGGTGGTTGTATATTAATGCTTGTTACAACAACTTAATGACTTGGAAAATCAAGACACACTTAGGGCACAAGATAGATTAAAGCATGTAAAAAATAATTCCAAACTTGAACAATTCAATCTCCTTGAAATCACATTTACCAATGCAAGAATATTCAATCTCCAATGCAAAGATTGGTGTATTTATCTATTGGGTAAATGGAGCCTCTTGTTGAAAATATAGGGTTTATTACTCTTCTAAGGGTGTAATCCATTTTACTCCCTAGAGAAAACAAACCTTAGCAAGGTTAATCTATAAGGGTGTAAACTATTTTATTCCTTTTAGAAACCCTTTAAAACCTTTTCAATAAAAAATAAAATAATAATTTCTTGATGGAGGGTGTATGCCCTTATACTTCTCCAAGGGTTGGACAAAATAACCTTCAAATCAAGAAGAAACAAACAAAATTGCAGAAATTCCTTACCTAATCCAAGAGATATCATGCAAAACCCTTACTTATCAAGATATTCCACCAAAATTATCAGGAACAAGCATCCAAGATAAATCACTAGCCTTTCCTCCACCAATAGACAAGTAAAACATCTATTTTTCACAAGAGACAAGAGATAGTGAATTTCCCAAGTAGGGAAAAAAATTTAGCCAAGAGTTATGTCATTCTCAAGTGAGTTATGTCTAAAATGAAAATGAGATGGATTCTATTTATATGAGGCCATCTAAACCAATTTTGTCCACATAAAATGTCAACAACAAATTAAAAGGAGGAGGCCCCCCTTTATTTTCCTTTACAATTTACAAAAATGAAATTTTCATAAAGTAAAACCCTCAAAAGGGTGACATCATTCCATAGAAGGGTGATGTTGATCCTCTAAGTGATATGTTGATCCTTAAGATGCAAGTTGTTAGGCCTCCAAAGGCCATGAGTCAATCTCTCATGTGCTAGAGAGTCATGTCATGCCTCTTCTTCCTTCAAAACATATCACCACATGTCTGATACCATCAATCCCACCAAGACCCTAGCCTCCACATGACATCAAGGCTTAGAAGGTGATGACGTATGCCTCCAAAGTCCATCATCTAAGTGTAAAGGGATACAATGTCATCCTCTAGTGTTTCCAAGGTTCCTCCAAAGGAAACGTCCATCACCTTATGTGCACAAGAGATTTGGGGTCCTTTGCCCATCCTGTGGGGTATGGCATCCATCCTTGGGGTCTTCAACCCCCATGAAGTTAAAAATGGCACAAATCCTCCATGGAATGGCTCTTCACCTAGAAAGGTCCCGCAAATACAAACAATTGTTCCCTCCGAGGGTCCACATGTCACATATATCATGTCAAGGAATTCATATTTAATAAAAGCGACAATTGAACATGTGCATTAAATCCCCCCTTTTCAAACTAAAAAAATGTGCAAAGACCCTATGAAATTTTCCAAATTTAAGTATGGGACGGTTGTCATGGTGCCCTATTGTGTATATCAAACCCCAAGTCAAGGAGTGTTTCCCAAGAATATCCTCTCTAAGTCTTGCAAATTAGTATGAGGTGGATGGGGGTATGAATTTTGGGCATGGGATTCTTGACATATCAAGGGCTCATATTCTCTCATTTATGGGTTCCTTTACAGAGGGTGTGTTGCATCCCTCATTTGAAAAGCAACCTTTTTATAATCTCTTTTATTTACCATTAATTTATTGTGGCCCAAAACATTGACTGTTATGTGCAATGGAAATAAAGGAGCACCGCAATGCCACTTGAATTTAGGAACACATTCAGTGCCATGTGCAAGGAAAGTAAAAGACACTGCAAATGCATTCCCACAACAAGTGTAACATTTATTTAATTATGTGTTTGTTTGTTTTTAACGGTCCTTTATTTTTTTGTAGAAGCATTTCATTGCTCTCGAGACCTTAGGGAGAGCATATCGAGGGATTAGTTATGGATTGTATCTTTTTTTCAGCTACAAAACCTCTAGGCCTTTATCCCCTTATTCCCATGAAATGAGGCACAATCCCTTCTTAGGGTCAATAATCCTGAAAACCGAAAAGATGAGGGAGTGAAAGGGAAGAAGTATGGAAAGTGGTAAGTATGTGCGAGAATGGTATGATGACCCTTCAAGGAGACCACCTAGTAGCACCCTTTTCCCAAGGGTGACCTACTTACTAGGAAACCATGTCAACCAACAAGGTGAAATGAGGCAAAAGGTATAATTTCCAAAAAAATCCTTTCATAATCAAGAAAGGAATCTTTAAAACATGATCAAATGCTTCAATTATTAAAATGACACTTACCACGACACCATACTTGTTACCTCATGAAGAAAGATCTTATGTCCTTTCTGGGCCATGCTGGTGTGGTGAACATTGTTGTTATCAATCAATGGTGATGTGTGATAAAGAGAGGAGATTTTTCTGTTGATATAGATCTTGACACTCCATGTATTCAACCTACAGACCCTAACACATCATCTCTTTAGTTACCCCTATCCTAGGAAGGGTCATAACATCTAGCTCCTACATGGGGACATGTGCTTTCCGTAGAGTACATGAGAAGCTCAACATCTCCTGGTAAGACATGTGCCTACTTACCTGGGGCCAGAGGCCCATAGAGATAAGTTCCCATCAATGTAGGGTCATAGGATATACCCATCAACTGGTAATGGCATATTCCACCCATCCATGGTAGAAAAATATTAAGTACCCTTCTCTAATTTCTTCTTGACCATGTCCTTGATAGTGTCTTCTTTCTCTACATATTTCTTGAGTATCTTCATGGACTCTAGATCTTTTCCTTGGTATTCTGAAAGATTCTCCTTATATTTTTTTGTCTTTGAAAGTAATGCATCAATACAATCTTCTTGCGGAAAAGGAAAATTGTAAGGATCATACTCGAGGTGCCACATCATACTCACAGTCACTCCAATAGTCTAGGCTATTTGGGTCAACTACATGATTCTTTGCAACATGTTGATTGTAGAGAATCTCAAAATTTATATCCCCCAAAGGGATATGTGCATCAATAAGGTCCATAATGGAAAAACCCCCAAGGGTAGCAAACCAACTTCTTGATAAGAGCATGCCCCGAGCATACAGTACATCAATCACAATTATTTTCATGATGAGGACAATGTGTGGGAAAGCCTACATATATACTTCCACATCTTCTATGAGACCATACACTTTGTCCTTCTTCGAATCAATACCACAAATGTTTCTGTAAGGGCGAGTGGTCTTCAAACCAAGTTGTTTCATGACCTTCAGATACATTATGTTTGTCGAAGCTCCATAATCCAACATACAATTATTCAAATGAAAAAACATTTATGCCCAAGGAAAGATAAAAAGGAGGGTTTTCCTCTTCCTGTATTCCATGATACATAGTATTTAGGATAATCAAAGGATCCCTTGCTTCATCATTTATCTTCAAAGTCTTCAAAACTTCTCTTCTTACAGAAGGAATATTGCACATCTCCACCACATGTACCAACATATTCATCTTCCCCATCATGTTTGGTACATCTATATTCGAGCGAATATCCCCATATGTTGGTGCAAGTTGTGGACATAAGTCATGAACTAGAGGTGGAGGAGGTGGAGTCACTTCCTTTGTTTCTTGAGGTGGTGAGACTGACACTTTTTTTCTTCTTGAGTATGTTAATATTTCCTTTTTCCTCAACTTGTCCTTCAAGACTTCATCCATTTGGTTCAGTACTTCCAACTGAGCTCGTCTAGTTGTCTGCTTCCTAATTTCCTCAAGATGATCCTCTGTGATATCAATGTAATCATCATCTTGGAGGGAAAAATTTGTATCAATAAAGTTCAATCTATCCATAGGGCATGAATCGTCTTCTTCCCTTTGTCTCAGACACTCATTTTTTAAATGTGGTTCCTGGAAAGGAAAACACCATGGTGATCCTTCCATGTTAACGATCCCAATAGGATATAAAGTGTCAGATTCCTTTGTCTCTTGTTGTGGCCTCATTTTCTAACCTGTGTTTTCCCTCTACTGTATGATAAACTGAGGTCTTGAGGTAGAACGATGCCTATCCAAGGTTGTCAACCTATTCAAGATATGATTATGATTTTGGATAAACTGAGCATTCATTTGACCAAAATTTTCATCCAAGAGTGTGACTATATCATATACATTTCTAGTTGAAGTCTTCGTCTTTTCTTTCGTTCTAGCATGAGGTAACTGAAAAGGTGTTGTTTATGGATCTTGATCATCTTCCTATTTCATAGGTATTTGTTTTCAGCCATGTTTATTCCCCATGACACCGTACACCCTGGAATATTGTACACTCCTCCATGTGGGGGGATTTCCCCCCCTACGAGGCCCAAGGGGGTCATCCCCCTGGCTGGGGGTCCAGGGGAAAGTGGGCCCCCGACGGGGGTTCGGGGGCGAAGCCCCGGAAGGAAAATTTTCCTTGTAATTTCATAGTAAATATGGATCGTTCATTATAAGGTCGCAGATCTGACGATAGAAGTTATGTTAGGGTTTTTTTCCCTAGAAGGCAACCCTATTTTATGAGGGAATTGTATTGAGGTTGTGTATCGTTGTGAATATTGTATTATGAGAGATGAGACTGTGAGAGAAAGAAGATGAAGTTACGACATGTGTGTTGAAGGTTGTATCCCTTCATTTGTTGGATAATAATAAAGGAAGGACCTAGCAATTTCTCTAGTGGACATAGCCCACACTGGGTGAACCACGTATATCTCTGTCTTTATTATATTGTGTATATTCTCTACTTTATTTATGCATTTGTCTTATTTTATTTCTTCGGGATCCTATTTTCTAACAACTGGTATCAAAGCGAAATGTAACTCACAAGAAAAGAGGGTTCCTGGTTCAAGTAGGAGCAATGGCAGAAGATGCAAATGCAATATTATATATGTTAGAAGGATATATTCCTACCACTAGGTGAAATAAAAAATAATTCGATGGCCATGAAGGATGAATGATGGGAGGTTCTTGACAGAAAGGATATAGGAACAGTATGACTGATCCTGGCAGCGTTGGTGGCTTTCAATATTTCAAAAGAAAAGACAATGAAAGAGCTGGTGGATTCATTGGCTAAACTGTATGAAAAAATATCGGTGTCTAATAAGGTATTTCTAATGAAGATATTATTTAATATGAATATGTCATAAGGTGGGTCTGTTGTAGATCATTTAAATGAATTTAATACGGCTACTAATCAGCTAAGTTCTATAAAAGTGGACTTTTATGATGAGGTCAGGGCTCTTCTAATCTTATGCTCATTTCTAGAAAGATGGAATGGATTGGTCATGGATGTAAGTAACTCTGTCTCTGGTTCAAACACTTTAAAATTTGATGATGTTGTTGATTTTATCCTTAGCGAGGAAATGTGACGAAAAAGCAGATGTGAGACATCAGGGAATGCATTAAACATGGAGAAAAGGGGAAGACAGAAGGATAGAGGAAAGGGCTCAGGGAACCACGATAATTCTAGGAAGGGCAGATCCAAATCCAGACTGGGAAAGATAGAGTTTTATAATTGTGGGAATAAAGGACATCTGAAGAAAGACTGCAGATCTCTAAAGAAACAAAGAGATGGACAACAGGAGAAAAATCAGGAAGAAAATGTAACAGGTGATGTGTTACAAGATGATTTGATTCTTTCTGTAGATAATATTTCTGAGTCTTAGGTAGTATATTCAGGGGATTCATTTCATGCCACACCCCATAGGAAACATTTTCTAAATTATGTTCAAGGTGATTTTGGACAGGTTCATTTGCGTGAAGATGCACCATGAAAAATTATTGGAATGGGAAAGGTAAAAATAAAGCAAAGGAATGGAAACCAATGGTTGTTGAAAGAGGTAAGACATGTTCCATATCTAAGGAAAAATCTAATTTCAACAGGGAAGTTGGAAAGTAAATGTTTTATATTTATATTTACAGATAAGCCCTGGAAGGTCACCAAAGGATCATTGGTGATAGCAAAAGGAGCGAAGGCACGTACATTGTATGTATGTACTGGTAATACTAATTCTTCTATCTCTTTAGATTCTACAGGAGTGGATACAACACTGTGGAATCATAGGCTTGGACACATGAGTGAGAAGGGGGTGCAGATACTTCACAAAATAATTTTGTTTCCATATCTTAAACAAATTGATTTGGATTTTTGTGAGCATTGTGTTTATGGAAAATAGAAGAGAGTTAGATTTCTCAGAGACAGAAAAAAAAGAAGAGTGAAAGGTTAGAGCTTGTGCATAAATATGTATGGGGAATAGCTCAGGTATCATCTCTTGGTGTATATCTTTATTATGTTACTTTTATTGATGATGCAACTAGAAAAACTTAGGCTTATTGCATTCAACAAAAATATGATGTGTTTGATACTTTTAAGAAATGGAAAGCTTTGGTTGAAAATGAGATAGGAAAAAGGTTGAAGTGTCTCAGATTAGACAATGGAGGTGAATATTGCAGTAAGGATTTTGATGATTACTGTTCATACCATGGGATTCATAGAGAGAAGATAGTTCTAGTAACACCACAAGAAAATGGTGTGCCAGAAAGGATGAACATGACAATCTTGGAGTGTGCAAGGAATATGAGATTGCATGTTGGGTTGCCCTTATAGTTCTGGGAAGATGATGTAGATACTATTGTTTACTTAATAAACAAATGACCTTCAAGATCTTTATATGGTGGAATTCTAGAGGAGGCATGGACAGGTAAAAAGTTAAATTATTCTTTTTTGAATACTTTCGGTTGTGAAGCATTTGTCCATATTGATAAAGAAAATAGAACAAAGCTTGAGGAAAAATCCAAGAAGTGTACCTTTATTGGATACGATGTTAATGATTTTGGTTATTGCTTATGGGATTATGAAAATCACAAAATCATTAGGAGTAGAGATGTCATATTCAATGAGAAGGTCATGTACAAATATCAGTTGCAGGGAAAGAAACAAAAAATAATAAAAACCAGAATACATAGTGTTTGATGAGATCACTGAAAAAGAAATTATTTATTGTTGATTGATTTTGGTGAACCAGAATGTTATGAAGAGGCAATGTAGGTAGACACTAAAAAAAGTGGGAGAAAGGCATGAAAGAGGAAATGGATCTCCTGGTAAATAAACAGACTTGGGACTTGGTTCAGTTTCTTGTAGGAAAAATAGCATTGCAAAATAAATGGATTTACAAGTTGAAGGAAGAAGATGGAGGAAAACAAAAATACAAGTATAGACTTGTTGTAAATGGGTTTTCACAAAAAAAAGGTATAGATTTTGATGGAATATTTTCTCCTATTGTTAAAATGAATTCAATTAGGACTATTTTAAGTCTTGTGGCAGTAGAATATTTACATCTTGAATAGTTAGATGTAAAAACAACTTTTCTCCATCGGGATTTGGAGGAAGAAATTTGTATACAACAACCATAGGGGTATGAGGTCAAAGGGAAGGAAAATTTGGTATGAAAGTTGAAGAAGAGCTTGTATGGCCTAAAGAAAGCTCCAAGGCAGTGGTATTTGAAGTTTGACAGGTTTATGACAGAAAAAGGTTATAGTAGATGTCATTCTGATCAATATGTTTATTTTAAAAGGATAGAAAATGGAAGTTATATTATCTTTCTATTGTATGTAGATGACATGCTTGTTGCAGGGTCTAATATGAAGGATATAAATGTGCTAAAGAATAAATTGGCTAATTAATTTGCGATGAAGGATTTAGGAGATACAAAGAAAATCCTTGGTATGAGAATAACAAGAGACGGGAAAAATCGCAAATTGACATTGTCTCAGGGTGAGTACATTGAGAAGGTGTTGGAGAGGTTTAGAATGCAGAATGAAAAACCAATTAGTACACCTTTTTCCATCCATTTCAAATTAACCAAGGAAATGTGTCCCAAGACACAGGAGGTGATAGAATACATGTCTAGAGTCCCTTATTCATCAGCAGTTGGTAGCTTGATGTATGTAATGGTTTGTACAAGACCAGATATTGCACATGTAGTGGGATTTGTGAGCAGGTATATGAAAAATCCAGGTAAAGAACATTGGGAGGCATTAAAGTGGATTCTCAGGTATTTGAGAGATATTGCTACTCATGAATTATGTTTTGAAGGTTCAGACATTGTTCTACAGGGATATGTTGATTCAGATAGGGTAGGTGATAAAGATAGCAAGAGGAGCACCACAGGGTATGTTTTTACTGTAGGTGGAACAATAGTACGTTGAATTTCAAAAATACAAAAGATTGTTGCACTTTCAACAAAAAAACCAGACTATGTTGTTGCTACAAAGTCTAGTAAAGAGATGATTTGGTTACAGAGGTTTATGGTACAAGTTGATTACAGGTTGAGGTAAACGTTGATGCATGGTTCAGGTTATTGGTACAGGTTGTTTGGTACAGGTTGATTGGTATAGGTTTACAACGATATATCTCATGGTGATAGTGTGACAATGGTTCCATCATTCTACTTCTACTTCAGGGCATTTGGATGGGGCAAGGACAGGTGGTTGTAGCCACCTTCCGGTTGTAGCCAGAGAACATAGGGGGTTGTAGCCTCCTTATGGTTGTATCTATAGAATTGGGGAGTTGGAGCTTCCCTTATGTTGTAGCTTGATAAACTAGGGGGTTGGAGCCTCCTTCCAGTTGCAGCTGGAAAACAAAGGAAGTTGGTGCTTCCAATGAATGTAATTCTTCAAGACATATAAGATAAAGCATTACGTGGCTTTCTCCCGCTTTGGGTTTCCACGTAAAACACTGGTGTACTGTGTATGTGTATGATTATGCATTTTTTCATTGCTTATTTACTCTGCATTTATTGGGTGATAATGATACATTGATATAACACTTGGATTATATCGTTAAAAAGGATTAAATTTCTCTATTAATTATTCACCCCCCTCTCAGTAATGCAACAGATTCCCCTCTGACCCAGTTGGGAGGAAGGAAAGGCACTTCTTTCTCCTGGTTCCTCGTCAGATTTTGACGGAGGAATCATCTAGGGCGCATTTTCCAGACTTGGGAGTGTGACACTTTTGGTGGACACATTCGGGGTTCTCGGACGGTCATCGGATAAGATTTAGGGAAACCCTTCTAACCCATTTCTGAGTAGGCCAAGGTGGTCATTTTGAGACACATCTAAGCCGATTCCGACGGTGGAATCACTAGGGCGTATTTTTCCAGTGATAGAGGGGCACATTCCCCCAAGGGGATCCATCTAGGGTCTAGACACACCAACAAAGGGGCCATTCAGTCACCAGAACTGAGAGCTAGAGCAGGGTGCACCATTTGGGATAGTTTCCAAGCCATTTTGAGAGGTTTAGCCACCAGGGAGAACTTTCCATACTTTCAACAGTTACCGTGTGAGCTTCCACAGTTCCAGCTTATCCTTTGATCCCATAGTGCTCATCTATTATTGGGTATTATCATTTAGTTTTCTTATTGTATTCCAGCTAAGATCCTTTTGTCATTTGATCTAGCTAAGTGATTCATTTTATTCAGCTGCATTCGGCATTTGTACTCCGTAGAGATATCATAATATAAACTTTGCAGTATTTTGTCACATTTGTTATTTGTATGATCATTATATGTTGTAAACCATTAATCCTACACACACATTAGTAGCATTTCCTAGACTATCCAAGTCAAGAACATTACACAATAATCCTTGTGGCTTCGACAGATCCTTTCAGAGTTTGGATTCCAGCATCAACATCCAACCAACCTTGGTGCGACAATCAGAGTGCCATCAAGCTCACCAAAGACCCAGTTCAACATCTGCGTAGAAAGCACAACGAGCTGCACATGCACTTCATCAAAAAGATCATTCATGATCAAGTTATTGAAGTGCTCTTTTTCCCTAGAGAAGATCAAGCTGCAAACATTTTCACAAAGTCTCTTACAGAAGTGAAGTTTTCCAAACTTCGATCTATGGGAGGAGTTCATGAAGTTGTCATTAAGGAGGGATAGGATATAATGCCTCCTTCCTTCTCCTATTGTGTCACTATTGTAAATCCTTCAATCCTATCCCAAGTTGTTCTTAAGGGGGGATGTTAGGATATTTAGACACTTAGGAGTTAGTTAAGATCTACTTGGTCTAATGTGTCGTTAGGTAAAAGTGTGTTTCTTTAGTATGCATTAGTATGCATTTTTAGTTAGGAAATTCGACGGTCACGATATGTTCTCGACATAGAGTGATCTGACGGTTCATATTCTCCTCGATCTTAATGGCCATTGATCTATTGATTAACACCCGATTGGTCCATGATCTCTATTTAAAGAGCATGGAGGGTCATTTGTTGGTGATCGATTGTGAGAAAATCTCTTGTAAAATCTCTCTGTAATATTTTTCTTTTGCATTAATAAACTGCTCAAATTGGTTGCATTGGTTGGGGCCATGGATGTTTCCTCATAGGTTTTTTACCACGTTAAAACATCGGTGTGTTGATCTTTGATCCGGTTGTGTGAGTGGTTACTGAAGGTGGTCATCCTCTATTGGAATACCTATGTTGTCAAACAGTTCTGAAGTAGCAGTGGGTCTTTCTCCATGAGGTAATGAGTCCGGGTATCATGGTATTTGTCACTCTGATTCTAAAAACATTTGAATATGTGCATTGAATTCTCTTTTGTTTCATGATGTTTTCTTGGAAATTATTCCCTTTGACTTTTCCATACCCGGGGGGGATGAAAGAGTGCCCTAGTAAGTTGGTTCCATTAGGGATGAGTTTCCACTAGGTGGGTCTATGAAAGGTCATCATCCATTCCTTCCATACTTACCACTTTTCATCATTATCCCTCTCATTTATCCCCTACATTGGTTCGGGCATTGGGTTTCCCAAGATAGTAAGGGTTGTACCTTGCCTTGTGGGAAGAAGGTGCTAAAGGCCCAGAGGTTAAAAGTAGCTAGAAAAAGTTAAAAACCAAGATGAAACCTTGAAATGCTTCACCCATGGATTCTCGAGAAAACAATAAAGGGCTTCTCAACAAGAAAAGGGTACCCATAAAATAAAATAAACTCAAGGCCTAGTTGGTGGATATGAGGTCTCATCATGAGCCAACCTATTTGTTCCATGGGCATGTAGCGGTATGACACTATTATTCATTTGGTTACCAAACCAGGGTAGTGGCTCTTGGTGGCATATCTAGTAGAAAGGGGGTCTCATCACGAGCCAGCCTTCTCATTTTTGTGAAATGCTTGTGGGTAACATTATCACCACTGGTCACCATGCTAGGACAATGTCCTCCAACTATTCTCTTGAAAGAAAAAATCAATAAGACAAAGACTAAAAAGGCATTGAATGGGATAGGAAACAATTGCATCCATGACAAGGTGCAACTCACCCTCTACAAAGGCACCCACAGGTAAGACCTACATATCCCTGTTATCACTGCACCCCTTGCCCAAACATCCCCTACACCATCTCATGCATTTACATGACCTAGATTGGTATTCACCTGGAAACACCCACACCTTAGGAGGATTAGCCCAATAGGACATCATGAGACCCTCTCCAAACCTGGCTTGTCAAATAACATAACGTCTTTGAGAATTTGTCTAGGTAAAGGGGGGTTTGATGCACATGTTTGGGTAACTTGATTATTAGATGTGATTGACATTTCTATGATCCCTGTGAATTATGAGCCCGTGGAGGTTCTACTTGTTATTGTTGCAGGACCATTCCCGATAAATAGGTACATATGGGGAGATTATTAGTTCAGACCTCCATGGGGATAAAAGCCCACAAAATGGATGTTGTCACCCTAGCCAGGGGCAAAGGGATACCAGAGGCTTGCACTGGAGAAAAGGGAGTACATTCCACCAGAGAAAATTTGGAAGGTCTTTCCCTCCCACCATGACATTGGCCCTGGAAGGCCCCTGATGTCATCATAAGGAGCCTTGACATCATTTAGTTAGGGTTTTGGCATGAGGATAGCTTGATTGGCACGTGTGGCAGCTTCTAAGGCCTTTTGAGGCCTAACGTTTCACTTTGGAGGCCTAGCGTTCCAAGAAGGGTCCTAACGTCACCCTAGGAGGGGCATGGCGTCATCCCTAAAAGACAAAAATTAGGGTTTTTATTGTTAATTTTATGTAAAACTAGATTTTTTATGTAAATTGGCCATGTCGGCCTTTTTTTACCTAAATTACAATTAAAGGTCACTTGTATTGTATGAATAGAGAGTTAAGACTCTCATTTTTTCATGATCTTTCACTCACACAAGTGTGAGGTCTGAAATCTGGCCTCTTTTAAGGCTTATTGGTTGAAATTAAGTGGTGTGCAACTATTGGTGGAGGTTATTTTTGGTGTATTTTTGCATTTTCATGGTGGAAAGTCTTCAACTAGGGTTTGTGGCTAGATTATTCTTGATGAAGAAAGTAGAAATCTGCAATCCTTCTTTATTTTGAATGGTTATGGTGCATTTACTTGTTCATTTCTAAGATTATGAAATTTCTAGTGTGAAACCCTAGGAAAAAAGAACATGTTATTGTCATTTTCTTTATAACTCTTCACCTACTTGATTTTGCTAGAGAACACCTCCCTTGAAGAATATACTAGAGCCCTACCTTTGTAGCACTCAAGTATCATTGCTTCATTAATATTCATACATTTATTTCAAGTTTGATCTCGAGAAGAAGGAAATCGCTAGGGCCTAGAGTTACCTACTTTCTAGCACCCTTTCCTTCTAGGGTTTTAGATATTGAGGCCTTAGGTTACTAACACCTAAATCATCTTCCCTTTCCTTTAGCTCATCTATTATCATTTTTTTTCCCTCTAATAATTTTCGCTGCAACTTTGGCTCCATTTACCCTAAAAGGCACTAGTTCATACCTTGCAAGTGATTGATTGACTAAAACAACTCTTAAACCATCTACCTTAACACTTTTACTAATTATTTCTAACTTTATATTAGACTAACTTGCTAACTAATTTGTTGTTGTTGCAAAAGATTTCTACAACCATCTATAAAAACAACAAAATCATCTTAAAAACAAGATTTAAACGTGATTATACATTGTTACCATTGCTTCTGACAATTACTATTATTTTGTCAAGTTTATGTTATCATTTTTTGTCATTATTGAAGCTTTATTGAGGCATAATTGTGAAGCTATTGCTAAATACATATTGCTGCTATAATTGTTTCATCTTTTATATCATCTTGTTCATTTTATCAAAAGTCTATGATTTTATGAAGCACTAACATCATATGGTACTTGCAAATAACATCTTTTCTTGTTGTCTTGTTATGCGCAGGTACACTTAAACATCACTTTGCTTCATCTCATTAAAACCTTTGGAACTTTTGATCAGAGTGATCTGTGAGAGGGGTGGGACTTTCTTGATACTTTTTCCTTAGCCTTCTCAAACCCCCAGGTCATTGGGGACGTATCCCCTGGGGTACCACTCCTAAATATAAAGAGGTGTCTTATTAAGGTGACAGTGGTAGGAAATCCTCCTTGTTATGCCAATTTAGTGTTCAATTGCCTTTGGCTTTGGGCAAGTACAAATTGCATGATAACAGGGATCTATGCCACAGAACGATGATATGAGGCAAACAAAGAAAGTAAGTCGCTGACTATCCTTGCACTTTTGCTAACCGACTGCATCGGTGCGATGCAATTTTCAGAGCACTGGCATGATGTTTAGCGGTGCATCATCTAGTATAACACACTAGTACTATTGTTGGCACTATGGACATCGCTCCGTTATGTTGAATTATTGAAAATTAAGTGGCGCGATGTGTTACTATGAACACTCTAGTGCTATAGTTTTACTGAAGCACCAACGTTTTATTTAGTGGTTCTTTGTGAAGCGTAGAGCACCAGATATGGGGCATCAAAGGAAATGCCCCGCTTTTCCAAATCAGTCAATATTTGTTTCGGTGCGGTTATGTTAATGGCACCAGTGCATTTTTTTTAAATGGTTGCATCGTTGAGTTAAATTTTATGTGTCTTATTTTGAGCGGTGCACTTGGTTAAATGGAACACACCATTGCTTATGTGTTAAAAAACCATGGGCATGTTGTTTACGTGTTGTTTACCTAGCGTTGTCTTTTATAACGCACCAGATGTGGGGCGTTTAAAAGGACTCACCTGTTAAGTATATTAAAAAAAAATAGATGCACCAGTTGTGTTACTTATTGTGAAGTTAGCACACAATGCATCACACTAGGGATAGCTAAATCAAAATGGCACTCCGCATGGAGTCGAAAACAAATTGAAAAAAGTCCTAAATTTCAAGCTAAATTCAAATTTTAAATGGATGAAAATGAAAATGGGAAGGTAATTATAAACAAATTATCGGTAATACTATGTGCCGAGAAGGCATGGTTCCATCATTGAGAGAAAATGATAATTCATGGTAATTTACAAAAATTAGAAATGTGTGGAATCTACCGGTGGAGCTATCCAACATGTCGAGGAGCACTGGAAATAGGATGTCCTTGAAAATAGAGTGAGCATTGATGCTTTCTTGAGAGATTGGAATCATTGGATGAAGTGTCACAATGAAAATCAGTGTGGTAATTTTTTTTTATTTACCTTTTCGCGGTGCACCAGAGGACAATTTTATGCACCAGTTCGTAAGATTCAATAGCACTGGTGTGCTTTGAGCGATGATTTTTATTTTTCTTATAAATTATGACGACGTGTTTTAACATATAAGCATTGGTGCATTATGTTTTAGTGGCACACTGGTGCAAATGTATCGTAAAGTTGCATGGAAAAAAATCTTCACAAACCTTCGACTGTCTACGTTCGTTAACAACCTCTGCTATGAACAATGATGGTGTGTTTGAACATTTAAGCACCTGTATAGTATGTTTTAGGTGTGCACCGATGCATATATACCTTAAAGGTGCACCAGTAAAAAAACCTCCACAAAAACCTCTGGTCACTCACCTCCACTATAAACAGCTAAGGGATAAATGTTTCGAGGAGGTTCCATAAAAACATCCTCTAGATGGTGTTCTCCTTATAGTACAAAAATGAAATGCAGTGGATCACCCTTCACCCACATATGCGAGTGAAAAAGGTGCTCACCTTCCTCTGGTTCTTCTGTTTCGTTTGGCTTGACCTTGGTGGTAGCAATTATGGCACTAGGTTATGCATCAATGATCTGCTTCCCCTTGTCTCGCTCTAAATCAAAGTCAGAAGTGGATCTAACTCTTAGGCTTTCATCTTGGACACTAATGATTACTTCGAGTGATATTCATCAGTGTTGTTCCAAGAGATTTTATGGGACTTGCACCACTTCCCAGTGTCTTTCTTCATCTTCCCATTACCCTTAATTTCTTGCGACTTAGACTGGTTGTTCTGAGGTTTTCCATCCTTGATTTTTCCTTTTTTCTATAGGATAGGGATGATTTTTCCTTACTTCTGCTATGATGCATTTTCATATCCAAACTCCTGCTTAATTTTTTTCTTGATTTTGACAACATATGGATAAGAGGCTTCCAATGAGGAGATATCCATAAACTCCATTTATGTTTGGATGTACCTATGTAGACCCCCACAGTATTTTAGAACCAAATGGCGCTCAGAGTCTTTGATACCCATCTTGGTGCACAAGGTATGGAAAGTTTTTGTGAACTCTGACACTGTTTGGTCACTCATCTGATGCAGTGTGGTCCATCTCATGTACTGGTCATCGTAGTTTCCAACAAGGTAATATTTTTCCTTAACGACATCCATAAAAGATTCCCAAGTGGGTTTGGCCCCAAACATTCTAGAATCCTCTATGGAATTTTTCTCATAGTAAGTCTCCCACCAATTTTTTACATGGGGGACAACCTTAAGGAGCGCAAAGGTGATATTTTCCTTATTGGAAAAATTATGGATAGAGAAATAACCTTCTAGCAGATTTAATCACTTTTCCAAAGCATCTGCATCTATCTAACCTTAAAATATGGGAATATCAAAATTAACTTGTACATTGAAGGGGGTGGTTCCTCCAAAGTGGTCGCTTGAAGAAGGCACGTCTACTATTTTTGGAAGTCGTTGAAGGATTTGGGAAAAATTAGTCATTATCTCGTTCCTTCGTTACGTGAGGGATTCCTCGAGAAACAACTTAATAGGATCTCTTACTCCCTCGTCTCTCTTTTATTCTACCATGGGAGGTCGTCAGGTTTGGACAGGATGATCTTTTAGAGGCTCAAGTAGTTTGAGTCCCAACTCCTTATACCCTGACCTCATTGGGAACATGAACATAGAAATAGATAAAGAGAAAACCTCTCTGATACCACTAATATGGATTTATGAGAGAACAAAATGAAACACATAAATATGATAAAAACATAGAGAAACAATAATATTGAATTTCTATTAATGAATGAAATATGTAGGAATTATAAAAATGCAGAGTGAAATGAACTCACTAGAATGGTGGCAGCTTATCTCTAAGAAGAGATGTGACAGCTATGTGCATTTGCAAGAGGTGATTACAATGAAGCCAAAGGGTATTTTTTAAAGTAAAACATCAATGAGAAAACCCTAAACATTCAAAACCCTAACCCCAAAAGATGAAACATCAAAAGGTTTGTGGGCCCCAATGTGGTTAGTTGATATGTCAACTTCTCGGGGGCGTAACTTTTGCATGTGATCTTCATTTTGGGCACTCAGTAGCCCATTGAAAAGGTCTAGACAAGAAGTACACATTAAGAAAAACCTAGTACATACATTTGGCAATCTATTGGGTGTTGTCATGCCACAAAAATGTCATTTAGAGCCTCAAAATGGCCCTAAAAATTCAAGACCCGAAAAAACCATAGAAAATTATCAAGATTGAAACTATGTTTTGAACCAGTGGAATAGGTGGGTGGTCATTGATGCCCACCTAGATCAGTAGTAGTATTTATTTTCTTTCTATATAATAAGGTTTTTTAATATATTCGGTGTTTTTTCTATGTTGTTGACTTAATCTAAAGTTAAAATGGATTTAGGTCATACACACACATCACTTGTTAACTTTATGTTGAGCACAACATTTT
Organism: Picea engelmannii; assembly: GCA_009831015.1. Lineage (NCBI taxonomy): Eukaryota > Viridiplantae > Streptophyta > Pinopsida > Pinales > Pinaceae > Picea > Picea engelmannii. The sequence goes on from ML801610.1 coordinate 156,571, forward strand.
TTTCCCCTTTTGAAGAGTATGTGAACTTGAAGGGTAAAATTTTTAACATAAACTCATTATTGAAGGGTAATTTTTTTATAAAAACTTCATTATTGAAGGATTAATTTATCATCAAAAATTCAATGTTGAAGGAAACAATTTTGGACATAATGTTCTTCAACAGAAAATATAGAGACCCAAATCATTAAAAAAAAAAAAATTAACTATTAAAGAGGAATCCAAATTCCAACCCTCGCGGTGATTCATTTCTTGTCACTTCACTCCATAAAACAGATATCTGTTGGTTCTCTTGGTCATTGTCGTTGGGTGACTTCTTCTCAGTCCGAGATGGACTATTTGAGAAAGAGGCAGAAAATCTCATACGGGGAGTGGATGATGAAGCCTCTTGACATGAAATGGATCCACTCTTTAGCCAGGATTGAACACGTCCTCATGTGACCAGAGAATTGTGCCAAGGCTTCCCTCCATCATGGGGGCTAGGGTAGGGTGCTGAAGGATTTTCTTTTGGTTGTGTACCTGCAAGTGCATGGGAAAGAATAGAAGCACATCGTGGTGTTCTAATAAATGATGGAGGATCCAATCCCACTAGGGTATCTCTTCTACCACTTCATGCACGAGGACGACGCCTTCCAAAACAACAAATCCAAGCTCCTAAATATGATTATGAAGGGATCGTGGATTGTGCAAGCCTCGTGACAACCATGTGGTGTGCCTCCTAGGCAAGGTCCTCACTTGTCGTTATCTTAAAGGGGGCAATTATTTATAGATCGATGTCCACATTGGCTCTTCGACACTCGCCGCCACTATAATTCACGTCACCCTCGGTTACATGACCTTCGTCTCGATGGACATGGCGTTCATCGTGGAGTCCCAGTCGGACGAAGAGCTATCCGAGTAGCTCCTTGGGGCCATTCATATTCACCATATTGAAATATCGTCTTCCCTCTATGTTGACGTCACCCCCAATAACAATGCTGACAAAATACTTGTAAGTGGCAGGTTCAAGTGGCATAAGCTTGGTCAGGGATTGCAACGCCACGACTCCACGAAGGTCAAGGACGAGGGGAAGAATTGAACTCTTTCCCTTTTCAGAATGTGTTGCAGGGGTTTGGTAAATTCATGGGGGTTTTCAAATCTGTTTTAGAATGGTAATTCAAAAAACAAACTTAAAAAAAAAAATTAAGTCATTTGTCATTTATCATTTATGAAGATAACAAATATCATAAAATTTCAAAAGAAGGGTTAAATTTTCAGTAACTCATTAATGTTCTCACTTCCAATGTTTGGTTGGTTAATAAGCATTGGTTCATCACACAATACTTGCCTTTGGTATCTAGAAACTAAAATCATCTCTATTCTAATGTTTTGTGTACCCTTCCAGAGCATTAAATCCTTCACATAGCTCATGCCCAGAGAAATATCCCACCACTGTATTAGTGTATGCACTATTTTATGTGTCACTTAATAAAAACTTCTCAAAGAATCTTAGACACCTTGTCTTTGTGACTCTCCATTTGGATTCATGTGTTATAAGCATTGTCAATTCATGTCAATATGGGAATTGACATCACATTTAATTTACATACTTCATGTTTTTGAATCTCACACTCCCCATAATGCCATTTGCTTTGTTATCTTCACCTTCAACACTTGTCATAATGTCATTTTCTTTGTTATCTTTGTCACTTGGCTCTATAAAAAAAAAACCAATTAATCATAGGATATGGATGTAAATTATAATGACATTGGGAGCTTATTCATAAGATTAATTACAAATGAGTTGTTGAATGCCAATTTTGAAGAGCAAACAATCAAGTCATCTCTCTTTTTTATGTTCAGATATTCCATCTCACTAATAGTATTGAAGGTGTTTATTTATAGTTATTTTATTTCATTCATAATGTTATGTGTTTTCCTATTAAAATTTATGGCATAGTTATAGCTTTGGTATCTAATATGATTATTATTTCAACACATTGGTGGGTCTCTCAACCACATAGTATGTAACTCATGGAATCCCCACTAATACAAGAGATAATGGGAACAAAACAGATAACTAAGAATTGAATATAAATCTCTCAACAATCCACCAAGCTTGTACAAGTTTGGTTAAGCTCATCATAAAGATAATGCATAGTTTTCTTTATTTCACATAAAATTATTTAATGATTATGTTTGGGATTAAAAACTCTATTAAGGTTAGTGAAACTTTCTAACTTGTATGTTCTTGATTAAGTTTAGATATGAACTTGCACAAAATGAACCGTGTCAACATCACAAAACCTAAAATTGGGATCACAACAATGAAAACTGTGATTTTGTTCATTCAATTTATAACATTATCAAATCCTCACACATTTGTTCTCCAAAATTATCATTCCCCTTTTTCACATTCTATGCATCTTTGTCTATCACAATTTTTCATTTTCTTCTTCTTGTTTCTAGCAACCTTGACATCAATGTGCCTCATCCCAATCCCAAAATCAATGAGACATATCCTTTATAGCATTAATGCTTGGAACAATATTTTTGAAATTGGGTGGATTTTTAAAAAAATTAGGGAGAAGGTAACATAATTGTTATTATCAACAAACATATGCATTAGGGATTATGCTCTAACATCCAACTCTTTCATGCATTTTCACATGGTTTCAGAGATAAAGTGAACTATTGATATCCTCAATAAAAATAACATACTTGGTGGTATTGATGAGTCATTTCCTTTAGTTTCATGTTTCTATGTATCTTGAGAAACTCCAAATCATAAACATTTTAACTTAAATAATAAGTAATAGATCCACTCATGCTAAATTGTCACGTCCCTTAGGCCTATAATGTAATTAGGGTCTCTTCATTGCTTTTGTAGTATTTTCATGAATATCGACCATCTGAACAAAATCTAAAACCGGATGGATATCGAGCTGTCACGTATATATTCTTAAAAACTGGGATGGATATTGACCTGTCACGTGTATATATTCTTAAAAACTGGGATGGATACCAACCGGTCACGTGTATATATTCTTAAAAACCAGGATGGATATCAACCGGTCACGTGTATATATTCTGATACTCATCTTTCCGTATGCAGCAATCCGTGTATGAAAATGTCTACTTTGCTCTATTATTTTATGTGGCTCCTCGCACTTTTCCTTTTTGTTTTGATTCCACAGTCTAAATCAAGTTTATCTCATTTATTCGGTTCACAATGCAACACTGATGCTCTACTTTAATCAAGATATTTGTTAATGTAAGTTTTCAATGAATATTATTTTGTTATATTTATTAATGTTTTTAATTAATATAAATTTTATTATTTTCATCTTCCCAATGTATAATTTAATTTTTAAGTTATTAAAATAGTTGAAAATGAAATTTTGATTAATTTATAATTTATAATTTATAATTAATTTTGTTTTTGTTTTATTTTTATTTTTAAATATTTGATATTTCATAAAAATGTTTATTACTATATATTGGATACATCTAAAATATATATGTTTTAGAATTGTTTTTATAATATAAATATTCTTTTAACAAAAAAAATTAATTCCACATTAAGTAAGAAATCTTATTCAAATTATGTTATATTATAATCTTTATATATTATATGAATGAGCATAATTACAAGAACATCTACCTAAAGAGGAAGCAGATAAAACAGACATACTACTTAACCCGGCCTACTTCAACAATAACCCCATTGGCTTCTTTGATGGTGCAGCTTCAACAGACAATTGTGGTATAGGTATTTACTTAAAAATCACACCTGGACACAACATCCAAGCACATTTTGCTGGAGGCACAGGGAACAATATGAAAGATGAGTTGCTGGGATTATGGGGACTTCTTTATCTTGCCACACATTTTTCTATCAAGAAATTAATGGTAGCAGGGGACTCTAAGGTTACTATAGACTGGATTAGTGACAAAGCGAAACTAGAGATAATCTACCTTAGCCAATGGAAGGATAAGATTAGCAACTTAAAGCAAGGCTTTGAAACCTTAAACTTTATGCACATTCACAGACAGTTCAACAAAATCGTTGATAGCCTATCCAAGAAAGCTCTAAAAGATAAACCAGGGTGGCTTTATTTTGAAGAGTTTTTTAATGGAACTACAATCAGAGAAGACAAACTACATATCCTATAAGGTGACAAAAATCAGAAATATTATAAAGGAAAAAGACAAATAATGTACTCTCAGGATTCAGCTGAATAGAACAAGACTATTCTACACTTGGAAATCCGATTATTGTAATCAGAAGTTTCATTTGATTCTATAAGAATAACAGTGGAACTATTTTTTTCGTGTGAAAAAAAAAAATAAAAAAAATAATTACAAGGTTTTTTTTAATGGTCATTCATTCTATTTTGAAGTATCTTTGAGTGCACATTTTGGAGGTAAAAAAACTTATTGTAATATTAAATGAGACACTATAAATAATCACATTAAACAAAATGTTTGATTTTTATAGAAAACCAATATAAAATATATAAATTTGTAACATTTAATTATATTGATCATCATTCATCATTAGACTCTATTGTTAGTGTTTGAATTATTTACATGTCCATTTCCTTACTTGCAATGGATGTTGTATTTGGGTTATCTGCAATGTTTTGTTGATTTGCTTGATTTTATTAAGTCTTTCCATTTTCTATCTACAAACAAAAAAAGATGAAGTGTAATGAATATATTAAAATTTATAGTATAATATACATGATTGTGGAAATTGATAAACTTACCATAGCAGTGAATGCTTCATGAACAATACATCTTTTTAACAAGTTGTTCCCCTCTTATTTGTCTCCACTACATACATTGTTTATTGTGAGATTTATATGTCATGACAAAGTTTAGAATTATGTTTGTATAAAAAAAATTATATATGAATCTTTGGGTACATAAGAAGATTTTAATGTTGTTAAATGGTTTTCCTTTTCTCTTGAACATTTGGCCACCTACTATCAACACTATGCTTTTCCTGACAACGATTGCAAGTCTTGTATTGCAATAAGTATCCTAATACTATTCCTCTTCTTTTATCTCATGGATATGATTGTTATGAGCCAAAATTATAAACTTAGAAATGTGTAGCAACTTGGATCTGTTCCAAGAGAAGAGGACAAATTGGTGGCATACAAAGATCAAAAAAGTCTTCAATTCGATATTTTGAGAATTGAACTTTTGATGATGCATTAGTGAGAATGGAAATCCATTAGTTACACAAGAACAAAGGACCATCTTCCTCAATGCACAACTTACGAGGGGAGTGGACAAATTTGATGACTAGGATGGATATTGACCAATCACGTGTACATATTTTTATAGGAGTTTCTCAATAACGACAAGCTTACAATAAAATATTTTTGAAAAAAGAATTATAATTATGTTTGAAGTCGTATATTATTATTGGGCCATGGATTATGATAGTAGTATATTTTTTATGTTTTAGAAATTCTCTATACTCATGATGGAATTTGATGGACAATGTCACGAAGCAATTTTCCCATCAAATACAATTAAAAATTTATCAGAGTTGATGTTTAATTTTGAAATTTCAACCTTAATCATGACTCCTCTTTACAAATATGACAGTTCCAATATGAAAATGTCTACTTAACTAGCCATTACTTTACAACATATAACACACAAAGTATATAAACAATATCGATACTCATATCAATTTATTAGTTTGTTAAAATTCCAGTGATCAAATGAAACAATTTTTTATCCATTAAAACTTTCTATTAACACTATCCAAATATTGAATCTTTAAACTTTACACTTCATATAGAGGTGAATTGATCGTAAAGTCCTCCATCTCCTAAAATTGCCTATATTCTCGTTAGAAGGTTTCTATAAAGCAAATTTGACAAGCTTATCTATTAAATGTATTAATTTCTTCTGATTATACTAAACAAATGCACACTAAGTTTTAACTTTATTATTTTTCATATAAGCATTATGTTTTTTACATTATAATTGGTGCTTCTCGGCAATGAATAAATAATGGTTCAATACAAATGAATATGGTGAGATACTTTGAAATTAATAGGTTTGAAAGTGTTAATGCAAAGAATAATAACTATGTTTACTAAATGTGTTATTTTTATTTTTGAGCATATGTATATTGCTTTCAATCCAACCAATTTTAAGTTGTGGGGATTTTGATGGAAATGCTTGGATTCATAGTTATCTTCCACGGTAAGTTGGGTGGGGATTCTTATTGCAATGCTTGGGCGTTGTAGTAAAAAGAGAAATGTCATGAATTACGTGTCTCTGTAGTGTTGTCACACTCACAATATCATTGGGATTATCTTTCCCATGTTCCACATAATTATAAGTTCATACAAATTTGTTTCCTCCATAGAGGGTTTCTATTCTAGTAGAATAACTTACAAAATGATTAATCAGTCTTTTCAGCACTACAACCATCTTATTCCAAATGGATATGTAACCAAGGACTTTAGAAGTCTTTTGGTCCTTCCATGCCATATATAGATATTACTTGTTGATTCATGTGTTCTACATCATTCTCTTTGTGTGAGGATTTCACAAAAATTACACAAAAATATTTAATAATACAATACTCCTAAAGATAAGAATCCATTATTGGTTCTTATTTTGTGTGGGGGTATGATTAGAGATATTGGAAATCTGAAGATGAATACATAATAAACTTTAGAATACAAAATTATTGAGTTGTGCATATTTATTTCTATGCAAGAAAATGATTTTTCTGGTGTAGGTAGATGTCCAAACTCATTATTGCTTCCTCGAATCACTATCCAAACTTTAATCATACCTCTAAGGGGTGGGGAATCGTAGGCGCAATTGATTCTTCTTTCTACCTCTAAGGGACGGGGAAGCTCAGCTGGAGCATCCAAATTCTCAACGATCCATATTTTTATGTCATCTAAACCTTCTCAGATGGTGGTGAGTTGGATGTTCTTGGTTTGCACACGGCTGTGTTGTTCCATTACGTTGGTTGATGGCTGTTGGAAGACATGCAAATGGGAATGCATATCTATAATAGCCTCCTCAAGATCTGTCCTGACCTTTTCATCACATGCTTTGAATTCTCTTAGCTTCCCTTGTCCTTCTTCGCATGCATGAGTTGTTCTTCCAATTCTTTGATCATGGCCTCCTTTTCTACGTTTTGGTGGAATATATTCTTAAGGTTCCTCTCCGTTGTTGTGGTGAAGGCGGTGCTAGTGGATTATATGGAAAGTGGTTCTTGGCCAACATCATTTTCCATTGTAGTCTCTATGAGGACTGATATTGGATTGCCTCATGTGACCGAAACTTTCATGACCTGTTGTTGTGGATTTATCAAATTTGAACTTCTTTAGGTTCGCCACTTTGCTAGGCTTATATGGCATGTGAATCCCCAACTCCATTCCACTGAATTGAAGGTGTTCATTGGGAAATTATTTTGATGTTTCTAGGAGGTTAGTGTCCATAGGCGAGGCGTCGTTGTTTAGAGCCTCTTCATCATTTTTTCATTGCTCGTCTTTGGTTTCCTTTGCTACAACCTCTTTTGTTGCTCTTTGTTATGTTGTTGTTGCTTATGTGGCCGCCTTTTCTATCGTTTATTTTTCTTCTTATTCATTTGATGCTACTTTCTCAACAACTTCCCTCACTTCTACCTCCATTACTGTTGTCGCTGCTTTAACTTCTACTTTTTCCTTGGCCTCTTCGATTTTTATTTTCTTCTCAATAACATCTTCTTTATTCTTTTGGACCTTTTCTTTTTTCCTTGTTTTCTTGTTAGTTGTTGGTTCCTCGTACTCAGCTAATTCAGAATATGTAGATGTTGTTCCGGCAACTGTTTTTGTCGATGCCTCTTCTTCATCTCTTTTCTAGGCTTCTTCACAGAATTTCTCTTCATCAAAAATTATTCCCAACGATTTACCCTACCTCTTAGTGATAACTTCATCATATGACCGAGCATCACAGTGAACTTCTTCCTCCTCCCATGTGGCCAAAGTGTAATCCCACAGGTGTTCTTGTTTACTACAATGTTCCTTGACAACTTTCTTTGGATCGTGTCTATGGAACCTTTATTCTCTGAAGAGGAAAGATAGTAGTGTGTCCACCTCTACTTGGGATTGTTGAATTCTTCTGAATGAGTATGAGCCAACTCACAATGGCAGCAGGATACAGATAGCCTTCTTGTCCCGATATAGTGTTTCCCTGACTCTGTAGATCATAGTTTGATAGATTATCTCCTGAAGTACTAAGCGGTCATGTTCAAATCTTGGGAGAAAATGGGGAGCTTTGGTATCCACGTACACTCTCATATAAGTTCCATGCTCCATAAGGTACCAATATCCAATCTTCTGGATTATTGCCAATGCTTTATCGATCATACACAGAGTTGATGCGTAGAATATGAGTTCATAGAGAGGTGCCAAGAAGTGATTACATATCATGTGATACTTCATTTTGTATTTGTGCTCCTAGAGCACTTTGCAGTAGACATGCACCGACTGATCGACTAGTTTCCAGGCCCAACCCATTTTGGGATATTGATGGTGCATGCACATAATATCCAACAGATAAGAAGACATGTGAAAATTTGGGAATTGGACGGGAGGGGTCTCCTTGACGGATGTGATGGACTCTTCTAGGGTTGTAGATAGCATATCATCCCAATTGAATGGAAACCCTTCATCAAAACAATAGTATATCAAAGTCATAAGGGATAAAGATAATTTAGAAGCATCTTGTTCCCCATAAAGTCTGCATATCATTTCCACAACATATTGATATGGTGTTCTTAGCGAAGAGGTTGGATATTCACCAAACAATTTGATCTTGAATGTTCTATCTGGATTATACCAGATTTTGAATAGATCCTTCACCTTGTGAGGGAAATTCTTGATGAGTTCATCATCTAGTGACCGGGTTCCCTTTTCTAAATGGTAATATTTGGATATGTCAACTGCTTGAAATGACTTTATTGGTTGGTCCTTAGCATTGATCATATACCAATTATCTAGGTATACCTGCTTAAGGATCCATGATATTACATCTACACAAGGGAAAACTATTGCATGAGCGGCCACCCTATGCAATCCTGACCTACGAGTGTTTTTGAATATTTTGAGCTCATCCTAATCTTTGGCCTCCATGGGGAAATTCTTCTTTTTGAACATATGGAAAACTTCACCCCACTTGAGTGAAGTTTCCCCTTTCTCTAAGAGTCTTGTATTATCATCATAGACATCCCATGGGGTGTCAGGTTCTTCCTCCTGTCGGATTTCACTTCCGAAAGATTTTGTCATAGGTACTTTGCTGGCTATTTTCTTGCACGATGACATATCTGAATATGTGACAAACACATCCATAATTAGTGCATCAAACCAATGATAAAAGAAGTCATAACAGTGACATAAAATGTTAGTTCTAACAATCATGTGAATCATTGAGCTCTTGAGCGGTAGCAGGGGTTCAAGGTGAATTCATTAGTATAAATTTGTGTTGGTTCCTGTGGAATCACTTCAATCAATGTTAGAAGGTAAGTCATTGTCTAAGGAATATAAGATGATGGGGGAGATGGTGAGGTTCTTAGAGTCTAGCTTATATTGGATAAGAATTTAAGTGAATCGACGAAGTTGATGCTTATTGGGCCGATGAAGAAAGGGTACCAGAGCTAAAGATAACAAGTACTTCGGTGACATATCAGAGGGGTCCCTACCAATTATGTCACTCATATCATTTCAGCATCGACAAAGTTCATAAGAAATTCGTCAACATAGTGTAACTCATATCGAAGGTTAAGTTCTAAACTATGCTAACACGTGAGTGGTATTGGAGCAGTTTGTAGAAAGTTCGTCGGTTTATATCGGAAGAGATTTCATGAAGGGAGTTAGTGAGTAGAGTCATGCATCAGTGGTGTTGGAACGAAAGTTTCCGGTATGGTACCGGAAGATATATCATTGAATTTTCCGATAAGAAAAACTAATACTGGAGGTGAAGTTACGAATTTCGCTTCTAAAGAAAGCTTGTACCAGAGGTGTTGGAAACAACCTTGCCGACAAATAAAAGGTGAAACTAGAGGGAGAGCTATTAACCTCACCGGTACGCATCGGAGGTGATCTTAGAAAATTCGTCGGTATGGAATAATTTTCTCGAGGAAGTTGAAAACAACTATTTCGACAACAAGGAAATGTATTGAAAATTTTGACTAAGTGTTTGATTTGAGGGGGGG
>ML801610.1:169589-186577 GCA_009831015.1 Picea engelmannii
AGTGGGGCCCCCTCCTGTCCTGTTGACTACCGTGTCACATTTCCCCCTCTGCCACCTATACTCCACTTAACCATGCGACGGGGCCTATTCTCATTGGCTATTCTCTAGCCCTGTTGGGATTTGTCCCTATTGGCCGATCGGTAACCCTGTCGGGGTTCAACGGTTGCAGAGTCGAACGATTTGACACCCCTGTAGCGCCGAGGCGCGAAATACAAAGAGGCACCGCGATTATTTGAACTATGATCATGACCCGCGATCACATGGGAACAGAGAGAGAGAAAGAGCTATCTTGCGCTAGGCCTCCGTAGGTAATTCGGGGGCTTTGATTCAGCAGAAATCAACGGAAAATTTGATTGAGGTAGTGGGTATGTGACAGAGGGTCACTTTCCATCCTTTATGGAAGCTCTTTACTTGACATGTGAATGTGGTCTTACCTTGGAGACTTCACTTGAGGACTTACCTTGGAGACTTCACTTGAGGACTTATGAACACTTCTAGAGAATCCACCCACTTATTTGGGTCTATTTCACTTCACACATGTGGATGTCCCACCATTTGAGGCTAGACATTGGCTTGTTTGATGAGTATTCTTCCTTGGAGGATTATGTCACCATGATTTGAAGCTTATATCGTGCATTTGGGAGAGACATTGAGTCTCTTAACCCTAGTCAACTTTATTATTGTGGGATGACCTCCTCTCTTGGAGGTTTTTATGTACATGTGACATATTTTACTCGTCGATTGACTTAGACTCATTTATTTTTGTGGATGACCAGTCACTTTCATAATTTTTCTAGGCTAGATCTAGGGGAATATTATTTTTATATTGAGAGAGTTGTTAGATCATATGTCTATAAAAAGGGAAACTCCTAGCTAATTGTAATTCATTTCTAGAAATTGTGAAGAAAACCCTTTGTCTTGTTTATGGATTATGCTATGGATGGCCAACTAGAGTTCTCTCTTGGAATGATGTCTTGTGGATGGTTTTCAAATTTATGGATGTTCATGGATCAATGGTTTTGGTGAATCAATTTTATGAGTAAGTGGTCTCTTTGAATCTTTGTGGAATTTTGTTTTGAATTGTTGCAGTTTGGTTGTGTTTCTCTAGTGTTGGTGGTGCACACTCTTTCTCTCTTCTTTATAGGTCCCTTCTCAAATCCATTGGAGGATTTCTATTGGAGGATATTCTACTTGAATCATCTTGAATCTTGTCAGGAAATAAGAGGATTTGTTAGGGTTTGTAGTGGAAAACCCTAACTATCACTTTAGGTTCACTTACATTTTCTCAACATGAGCCTTAGTTGACCCCATAATCCCAAAAAATCAAGTAGGCACTAGTCTAATCTTGTCTAGTCAATCATAAAATAAAAAATACAAATGTTTTATTTTTTTTTAGGGTAAATATGATTTTTTTTTGTAGCTTGCATAAAAATTCCATCCATAGAAACCTTAGACATATTGGCCTATGTTTGACTTGGAAAATCATCTAACTTGTAAAATTTTCTTTGCTTGTTTATATTTCTGCATTTTTAGAGTAACACGACTTGGTTTTATTGGTTGTTATGTGGCCTAAAATTTTAATATTCAACAAGTTGCATTAATTCTAGATTTACTTGTTGTTTTAGCCATAGAAATCACTCATTTAAAATTTGTTTAAGTGGATAAAACATAATGTTGTTTATTACTTGTCTATTGCTGAAATTGATTCATCTTTAAAGTTTTATTATAGCCTTTATTAGATTTCAGATCTGGATTTTTTGGGGATTAATTTTCATAGATAATCACTTTACTAAAAACCCTAAAAAGTATATAACCTAAATTTGGAATTTACCTTAAGCAACCAACGTAATTCACATCTATCATATCATAATAAGTTGGTTGTAATTCGGTAGTAACATAGACGATCTTATACTTGACTTGTTTTTCCTTTGGAACCCTAGGTTGTACTAGGTAAGCCTCTCGTGTGTTGGACTTGTCCTTCACTAAAGAGAGGGAAGTAGTTGCGTAGGTGACAATGGTAACACTTATATGTTACACTCATCTTTGTACCTTTGTGAGGGCTTTGCACTAGGGTGCAATATTGTGTGATAATAGTGCTAAATTTTCCTTGCACCTTACTATGATCTTCTCAAAACTCCTTGTAAGTATCAGGTCATCTACATATAGGATAAAAACAAGAAAATATATCCTTATCAAATTTGGATTTGTAGAAGTTTTGGTAAATCCCAAATCTAACAAGTACCCATCGATTGCCTACTTCGTCTCGTAAATAGATTTCTTCTACCTGCACACATGGGTATCTTACCTATGCACCTCAAGTCCTCTCAACTAATTGATGTATACTTCTTCCTCAATGACATCATTGACAAAGGTTTTCTTTACATCCATTTTATATAAAATACAACCAAAAACTTATGCTTAGGACATGATAGTCTTAATAAAAGTATACCTAGTAATTGGGGTAGAGGTATCATAATAGTCAACTCCCTCTTTTTGAGACAATCCTCTATCTAAAAACCAAACCTTATACTTCTATATGATGGCATCAATTTCATGCTTCACTTTGTACGACCACCTAGAATCAACCTCTGATTTCCCCTCTATTCAAAACACAATCTCCCACACATACCATTATTATTGATGGAGTTGTAAGCTTTCATCGTTGCATCTTGTCATAACTGATCATATGATACCTTGCCATAATTGGAAGGATTTACATCAACAATGAAAGACATCAGTGCAACATAACTAGAAAACTTCTTAGGAAGATGGCTTACCTAAAAACAAGTCTTCGGAGCACCAAATTACTCCTCTAACTCATATAGTGTATGTGCAAGCCACCTCAGTCTCTTGGATGTACTAGGTGGTATAAATATCTCTGTACCTAAAATTGACCCCGACTAATCCAAGTATAATTTACTTGGAATGTGTGGATCAACTTTTGAGGCAACAAGCTTCTCAACCTTATGAATCTCTATTAGAGGTTCTTGAGACTTAGAAAACCCTACATCATCATCAAACTTAACATCTTGGTTTACAAATATCTTCTACTAAGATATAATGTAGACTTTGTAATCCTTATAAGTCTCGATGTATCCCTCAAAAATACCCTTCAAACTCAATGGTTCCATCTTAGTTATTTTTTTCTTGGGAATATGAATATATAGAGGACAAAAAGAAATACATAAATGTGATACCCATGGTTTCTTACTAGTAAAAGCTTCTTTTGATGTCTTTTCCTTCAATATCCTGTGAGAACACATGTTCATAATGTAGATTATTGTGCAACAAACTTGTGCCCAAAGACACATGGGGAAATTTAGGTAATGGATGATTGCCTCGGTAGCGTCTATTATGGGACATATTATTTCTTTCTACAACCCCATTCTACCTCAGGTTGTAAGGCATTGTCATCTCCCTCTTGATCCCTTCTTCCCTATAGAAAGTTATAGAATCCTTAGAGATATACTCTCCTCCATTATTTGATCTAAAAAATTTAATATTCTTACTTGTCTAATTTTATACAAGAGATTTAAACTTTTGAAACTTCCCAAAGACCTCATCCTTGGTATTTATGAAGTAGATTCATTTATTCCAAGAGGTATCATAAATAAAGGAAACATAATAAGTGTTACCTAATAGTGAAATTGAAGTCATGGGTCCATGTACGTCTAAATATATTAGGCCAAGAATCCCCCTTAATGTATTATTGTTGCTTAGGAAAGTAGTTTGGGCATGATTTCCAAGTACATAGTCCTCACATGCTCATGTCTTCTCGATATTGAAAACTCTCAATCTCTACATCATGTCCTTCAAGATCATAAATATTCCATAGTGCAAGTGACCCATCTTGTTATTCCAAATCTACACATGTTTTCACTGTCATGCACAAGGGATCTCATTGGATCCACCAACAACATGTACAAACCACACTCTCTAATACCTCTAGCCAAACTTGAGTGGGATCTATGCATCTAATCAAATGGTCACTAATTAATCATCAAATGTGTCCATTTAACCTAGCTATGTCATAACTGAAATTGAAAGTAGATTATTAGTTAAACTAGGTACATATAAAACATCAACAAGATTAAGAACATTCCCTGAGAAATGAGATGGATCCCACTCATACTAATAGATACATGCCATCATCACCAAGCTTCACGTATATTCTTATCTCCTATATTTGGTTACTCCATTGTCCACATACGATTTGACACTAGACATGGTGTTAGATAAATACATGAGACCATGGAGAATTCCATGTCAAACTTGGATGTCAGCACATGCACTTCGACATAGATTTCTACACTCCCTACAAACTACTTTTATTGTTGTGATTTTCCCTTCCTCTTCATCTTCTCAAGACATTAAGAAGCATAGAAGCCAAGTTTTTAACACTAGAAACATTTCATGTGGATCAAATCCTACTTTCCTTGGTTTGAGGAACTTGAATCCTTTTTATTTCCTTTTTAACCCTTCTTGGTTCCTCCTTTCTTATTTCCTTTCTTCATCCTACTGATGAGGGTTATATTTTTATCCTCCTCCTCTATACCAACAATAGTCTTCAATCTTATCTCCCCTTGAATGAAATCATCCCATATCTTCTCAAAGGACGGAAGCGTATTTTGGGCATAGACACACCGAACAAAAGGTTTCCAAGAAGATCAAAACCTATTAATGTCTATGGGTATGAACTCTTCACTCTTGACCTTTTCCAAGGAAAATTTTAAGGATCCATACTTATGTTAAAGTGTAGAAACCTTGGTGAATCTTACTTATTCTTAAAATTCCAACTATAAAATGTTTGGTGATATTTTTATAAAAATATTCAAATTTCTAAGGATTGTGTTTGGCTTCTAGAAAATTTTGGGCGATTTATAGAGAAAAATAATTGTGTCCCATATTATTTGGGTGAATTTCTTTTAGAAAAAATGGAAATTGGTGAATCGCTTTTTTGGAAAAGAAACATGGAAAATTAGCCCATGGGAGAAATTTGTCCCCTAAAATTTTCCCTGACCTCTTCTCCAACTATGGCAAGATGATCATAGAGTTCTGTAATCATCAACAAGTAACTAGCTATGGTATATATTTTTCTAAGTTGTGTGGCTCTAATCTTATTCCTCAAAGAATGTTCCAATTCATGTTCTCACTCTAATATAGAGTAACTAAAACATCAAACATATCCTTACTAATGGTCTTCCTAATGATGTGAGGGATCACATGATCCATCGATATTTCTAGGATGAATAGCTTTATCTTAGAAATATTCATTTTAGATTCGACCAATTGTGCAGGATTGGTAGGTTCTACAACCTTAGTCTTCATAAATCCCAAATATCATACTCATTCAACATCATCTACACCCGACAGTTCCATGGAAGGAAGTTGGAGGGGCCTCCCAATTTGTCTTTATATCTAAAAAGAATATAGTCATATTCCTATTCTTGGAACACAATAGTAGACAAAACATACCAGCAACCTAAAACAACCTATTACATGTCCATGGTGCTTTTCTCAAGCATGTATTTATGACATCCCACCCTTGAAACATTTTGACAACTCCCTATCCCAGGTAGAAGACATACAATCCATACACAAATTCCTAGAAGGTTTTAGAAAGCATACTCTATACCATGTTAAAATTCAATTTATGGCGATTGGACCTACAACTATTAGACCTAGAACACATAAAAACACAAGGAACTCTTAAAACACATCTACTAATTGAAATAATATTGACAACAATATGAAAGAACTTGAAACACTAAAAAATAATCTATGTTTTGCTAAATCACTCAAAAAACAAAACAATGCACACACTCTTGCTAGTCGACTAAAATCCAGAAAAAAACATCCAGAGGGGACATTGCCTACATGTATACTAAAGTAGTTGCAGGCCTACATTGAGACTTGGCCTATTTTGGGAACCTAGGTAGGAGTGCTTCACCTGCATGCAATGCATGTGCCAGACACCTAGATAATTATGACAAAAACTTGATTAGGTAACCTCATGAAGTGCTCCCTCACCCTTATGTTGGGATAAATACTTCCCTTGACTAATTCCAGTAACTATTAATTCCAAAAAAGTCAAACTAAATTTAGAAATAGGACTGAACTAAACTAGAACTAGAAGCTAGAATTTTCTTAATTCGAAATAGGTATAAATTAAACCTAATTAAAGGTGGCACATGCATGAGTTCAACATGCATGCACCCTCGACCGAATAATAGTCTACTAGCACAACCACATTATTAAAAGTGGTTGATATATGTCAATCGATGCCATTTTTTTTTGAAGGGTGGAAAATGGTGTCGATCAACTTATATCAACCACTTTTAATAATGTGGTTTTGCTAGTTGACAACCGACCTGCGTGGTGAGGGTTAGTATACCATAGTTGACTATGGTTGACCATGATCAACTATGGTTGACTATAGTCGACCATGATTAACTATGGTTGAATATGGTTAAGTATGGTCAAGTTATCATTGACAAGGGTTTATTATGGTTGACATATGCTTGACTAGGGGCGACCATGGTTGGATTTGAATGACCATGGTTATCCATTTTTAACTATAGTTGATCATGATAGAATATGGTTGACCATGTTGACTTTAGATGACCATGGGTATAGCTAACTATGCAAGACTATAGTTAGTTGTGTCTGACTATAGTTGTCTATGGTTGACTATGGTTGACCATTGTCGACAATGGTTCACCATGGTTGAATATGGTTAACTATGTTGACTATGTTGACCATGTTGAGAATGAGTGAGCATGGTTGTTTATGGTTGACCATGGTTGACTATGTTCAACTTTGGTTGACTATGGTTGAATATGGCCAACATATGGATGACTAAGGGTCAATATGGTTGACCATGCTTGACCACATTTGACCATGTAGACTATGTATGACCACGTTTGACCATGGTCTCCTATGGTTTCCCATGAAAGGCTAAAGTTGACTATTTTTTACCATGGTTGACGACATTTGAGAATGGTGACCATATTGTGCATGTTGAGCATGGTTGAATATGGTTGTCCATGGTTGATTATGGTTTCCCAATATAATGTTCATTATTTCTATAAGGAGATGTTGAAATTTCCCTCTATATTGTCTTTTGTACTGCACCATCATTGGGAGAATCACTAGTTGATAAACATGTCATAATTTGTTGTGCCATGCATAACACCTTCCCTTTTTCTTGCAATTTTTTTCAGTTAATTCATTCTTAACCAAGAAAATGGGACCCCTCCGTATTGACTTGAAAACCTCTTTACTTACCTAACAAACTACTCATTTGCTTGACCTACATTAAGTGTTTCCTATGTCCCAATGATGAAGTTGTTTTTTTTTTTTATCTTACCAGTGTGATTTGGATTTTGTTTTGACACTTAGCCAGTTTTAAAGAAGTGATTTGGGAATTTTGGAGGAGTTTGAATGAAAGTCTTATGTACAGGTAGACTTCTTGCCAATGCCTCTGGTACACACCAGAGGAATTCCAAACAACCCCCCGATACGGGAGTTATCAATCAAGGGATATATTGATAAGTTTGTCGACACGCACTAATCGACAATCAGAGGAGTTCCCTTTAACCTCATCGGTATTATCGGGATAGTTCTCATATCCATCGCAGGTGCTACTGGATGCTTTCCCAACTTCTTCTCCGGCGTCATCGAGATAGTTCCCATTTCCCTCGTTGGTGCTATCAAAGGACTTCCAAACTTCGTCTCCAGTGCGACTGGAGTAATTCTGGGCATCTTTCCGACGAATCAAACTTTAACGTTTTCTCCCTCTCGAAACCCATGCCTGGAAAGTTATAAAGCAAGGACTCGATATTTCATTTCCACATTCTACTTTTCATAGTTCATAGTGCGTAAATAAAATCCTCGTGGAAGGACTCGATATTTCATTTCCACATTCTACTTTTCATAGTGCGTAAATAAAATCCTCGTGGAGCACCTTGTCTGTATTCAGTTCCCTTACTAGTCCACGTGTCATCATGGTGCTAGGTAGGCCTTGGCCCTATCCAACTCGACGACCTTTCCACATTCTCTCTATTGGTATTTTGCATTTAATAATATTTTTAATGAAATATGAGGAGGGTAAGCCCACCACAAACATGCCTTCTCTTTTACCTCCCATCGGGCCCTAACCACGATCAAACATATCTCACTCTCCACCCATAATCTCTTCGAACCTGAAATATCTCCACTCATGGCCTCAGTGGCTCTACACCTTACCTGGGTGCACCTCAATCCCACATACAATGAACCCTTCCACCCTGTATCATGTACGTGTTCCCTAACCCTAGCTGCGCAAGATTAAACCCTGATCTTTTGTTCATGATAGACCCAAAATTAGGCTAGTTCCAAGCTTAATTCCCATAGTGGTAAGTCACCGATCAATATTAGAACATTATACTTTTCTCCAGAGCCTAATCAAGCCCTAATTTGTTTACTAGACCCCCCCTCAAATCAAACACTTAGTCAAAATTTTCAATACATTTCCTTGTTGTCGAAATAGTTGTTTTCAACTTCCTCGAGAAAATTATTCCATACCGACGAATTTTCTAAGATCACCTCCGATGCGTACCGGTGAGGTTAATAGCTCTCCCTCTAGTTTCACCTTTTATTTGTCGGCAAGGTTGTTTCCAACACCTCTGGTACAAGCTTTCTTTAGAAGCGAAATTCGTAACTTCACCTCCAGTATTAGTTTTTCTTATCGGAAAATTCAATGATATATCTTCCGGTACCATACCGGAAACTTTCGTTCCAACACCACTGATGCATGACTCTACTCACTAACTCCCTTCATGAAATCTCTTCCGATATAAACCGACGAACTTTCTACAAACTGCTCCAATACCACTCACGTGTTAGCATAGTTTAGAACTTAACCTTCGATATGAGTTACACTATGTTGACGAATTTCTTATGAACTTTGTCGATGCTGAAATGATATGAGTGACATAATTGGTAGGGACCCCTCTGATATGTCACCGAAGTACTTGTTATCTTTAGCTCTGGTACCCTTTCTTCATCGGCCCAATAAGCATCAACTTCGTCGATTCACTTAAATTCTTATCCAATATAAGCTAGACTCTAAGAACCTCACCATCTCCCCCATCATCTTATATTCCTTAGACAATGACTTACCTTCTAACATTGATTGAAGTGATTCCACAGGAACCAACACAAATTTATACTAATGAATTCACCTTGAACCCCTGCTACCGCTCAAGAGCTCAATGATTCACATGATTGTTAGAACTAACATTTTATGTCACTGTTATGACTTCTTTTATCATTGGTTTGATGCACTAATTATGGATGTGTTTGTCACATATTCAGATATGTCATCGTGCAAGAAAATAGCCAGCAAAGTACCTATGACAAAATCTTTCGGAAGTGAAATCCGACAGGAGGAAGAACCTGACACCCCATGGGATGTCTATGATGATAATACAAGACTCTTAGAGAAAGGGGAAACTTCACTCAAGTGGGGTGAAGTTTTCCATATGTTCAAAAAGAAGAATTTCCCCATGGAGGCCAAAGATTAGGATGAGCTCAAAATATTCAAAAACACTCGTAGGTCAGGATTGCATAGGGTGGCCGCTCATGCAATAGTTTTCCCTTGTGTAGATGTAATATCATGGATCCTTAAGCAGGTATACCTAGATAATTGGTATATGATCAATGCTAAGGACCAACCAATAAAGTCATTTCAAGCAGTTGACATATCCAAATATTACCATTTAGAAAAGGGAACCCGGTCACTAGATGATGAACTCATCAAGAATTTCCCTCACAAGGTGAAGGATCTATTCAAAATCTGGTATAATCCAGATAGAACATTCAAGATCAAATTGTTTGGTGAATATCCAACCTCTTCGCTAAGAACACCATATCAATATGTTGTGGAAATGATATGCAGACTTTATGGGGAACAAGATGCTTCTAAATTATCTTTATCCCTTATGACTTTGATATACTATTGTTTTGATGAAGGGTTTCCATTCAATTGGGATGATATGCTATCTACAACCCTAGAAGAGTCCATCACATCCGTCAAGGAGACCCCTCCCGTCCAATTCCCAAATTTTCACATGTCTTCTTATCTGTTGGATATTATGTGCATGCACCATCAATATCCCAAAATGGGTTGGGCCTGGAAACTAGTCGATCAGTCGGTGCATGTCTACTGCAAAGTGCTCTAGGAGCACAAATACAAAATGAAGTATCACATGATATGTAATCACTTCTTGGCACCTCTCTATGAACTCATATTCTACGCATCAACTCTGTGTATGATCGATAAAGCATTGGCAATAATCCAGAAGATTGGATATTGGTACCTTATGGAGCATGGAACTTATATGAGAGTGTACGTGGATACCAAAGCTCCCCATTTTCTCCCAAGATTTGAACATGACCGCTTAGTACTTCAGGAGATAATCTATCAAACTATGATCTACAGAGTCAGGGAAACACTATATCGGGACAAGAAGGCTATCTGTATCCTGCTGCCATTGTGAGTTGGCTCATACTCATTCAGAAGAATTCAACAATCCCAAGTAGAGGTGGACACACTACTATCTTTCCTCTTCAGAGAATAAAGGTTCCATAGACACGATCCAAAGAAAGTTGTCAAGGAACATTGTAGTAAACAAGAACACCTGTGGGATTACACTTTGGCCACATGGGAGGAGGAAGAAGTTCACTGTGATGCTCGGTCATATGATGAAGTTATCACTAAGAGGTAGGGTAAATCGTTGGGAATAATTTTTGATGAAGAGAAATTCTGTGAAGAAGCCTAGAAAAGAGATGAAGAAGAGGCATCGACAAAAACAGTTGCCGGAACAACATCTACATATTCTGAATTAGCTGAGTACGAGGAACCAACAACTAACAAGAAAACAAGGAAAAAAGAAAAGGTCCAAAAGAATAAAGAAGATGTTATTGAGAAGAAAATAAAAATCGAAGAGGCCAAGGAAAAAGTAGAAGTTAAAGCAGCGACAACAGTAATGGAGGTAGAAGTGAGGGAAGTTGTTGAGAAAGTAGCATCAAATGAATAAGAAGAAAAATAAACGATAGAAAAGGCGGCCACATAAGCAACAACAACATAACAAAGAGCAACAAAAGAGGTTGTAGCAAAGGAAACCAAAGACGAGCAATGAAAAAATGATGAAGAGGCTCTAAACAACGACGCCTCGCCTATGGACACTAACCTCCTAGAAACATCAAAATAATTTCCCAATGAACACCTTCAATTCAGTGGAATGGAGTTGGGGATTCACATGCCATATAAGCCTAGCAAAGTGGCGAACCTAAAGAAGTTCAAATTTGATAAATCCACAACAACAGGTCATGAAAGTTTCGGTCACATGAGGCAATCCAATATCAGTCCTCATAGAGACTACAATGGAAAATGATGTTGGCCAAGAACCACTTTCCATATAATCCACTAGCACCGCCTTCACCACAACAACGGAGAGGAACCTTAAGAATATATTCCACCAAAACGTAGAAAAGGAGGCCATGATCAAAGAATTGGAAGAACAACTCATGCATGCGAAGAAGGACAAGGGAAGCTAAGAGAATTCAAAGCATGTGATGAAAAGGTCAGGACAGATCTTGAGGAGGCTATTATAGATATGCATTCCCATTTGCATGTCTTCCAACAGCCATCAACCAACGTAATGGAACAACACAGCCGTGTGCAAACCAAGAACATCCAACTCACCACCATCTGAGAAGGTTTAGATGACATAAAAATATGGATCGTTGAGAATTTGGATGCTCCAGCTGAGCTTCCCCGTCCCTTAGAGGTAGAAAGAAGAATCAATTGCGCCTACGATTCCCCACCCCTTAGAGGTATGATTAAAGTTTGGATAGTGATTCGAGGAAGCAATAATGAGTTTGGACATCTACCTACACCAGAAAAATCATTTTCTTGCATAGAAATAAATATGCACAACTCAATAATTTTGTATTCTAAAGTTTATTATGTATTCATCTTCAGATTTCCAATATCTCTAATCATACCCCCACACAAAATAAGAACCAATAATGGATTCTTATCTTTAGGAGTATTGTATTATTAAATATTTTTGTGTAATTTTTGTGAAATCCTCACACAAAGAGAATGATGTAGAACACATGAATCAACAAGTAATATCTATATATGGCATGGAAGGACCAAAAGACTTCTAAAGTCCTTGGTTACATATCCATTTGGAATAAGATGGTTGTAGTGCTGAAAAGACTGATTAATCATTTTGTAAGTTATTCTACTAGAATAGAAACCCTCTATGGAGGAAACAAATTTGTATGAACTTATAATTATGTGGAACATGGGAAAGATAATCCCAATGATATTGTGAGTGTGACAACACTACAGAGACACGTAATTCATGACATTTCTCTTTTTACTACAACGCCCAAGCATTGCAATAAGAATCCCCACCCAACTTACCGTGGAAGATAACTATGAATCCAAGCATTTCCATCAAAATCCCCACAACTTAAAATTGGTTGGATTGAAAGCAATATACATATGCTCAAAAATAAAAATAACACATTTAGTAAACATAGTTATTATTCTTTGCATTAACACTTTCAAACCTATTAATTTCAAAGTATCTCACCATATTCATTTGTATTGAACCATTATTTATTCATTGCCGAGAAGCACCAATTATAATGTAAAAAACATAATGCTTATATGAAAAATAATAAAGTTAAAACTTAGTGTGCATTTGTTTAGTATAATCAGAAGAAATTAATACATTTAATAGATAAGCTTGTCAAATTTGCTTTATAGAAACCTTCTAACGAGAATATAGGCAATTTTAGGAGATGGAGGACTTTACGATCAATTCACCTCTATATGAAGTGTAAAGTTTAAAGATTCAATATTTGGATAGTGTTAATAGAAAGTTTTAATGGATAAAAAATTGTTTCATTTGATCACTGGAATTTTAACAAACTAATAAATTGATATGAGTATCGATATTGTTTATATACTTTGTGTGTTATATGTTGTAAAGTAATGGCTAGTTAAGTAGACATTTTCATATTGGAACTGTCATATTTGTAAAGAGGAGTCATGATTAAGGTTGAAATTTCAAAATTAAACATCAACTCTGATAAATTTTTAATTGTATTTGATGGGAAAATTGCTTCGTGACATTGTCCATCAAATTCCATCATGAGTATAGAGAATTTCTAAAACATAAAAAATATACTACTATCATAATCCATGGCCCAATAATAATATACGACTTCAAACATAATTATAATTCTTTTTTCAAAAATATTTTATTGTAAGCTTGTCGTTATTGAGAAACTCCTATAAAAATATGTACACGTGATTGGTCAATATCCATCCTAGTCATCAAATTTGTCCACTCCCCTCGTAAGTTGTGCATTGAGGAAGATGGTCCTTTGTTCTTGTGTAACTAATGGATTTCCATTCTCACTAATGCATCATCAAAAGTTCAATTCTCAAAATATCGAATTGAAGACTTTTTTGATCTTTGTATGCCACCAATTTGTCCTCTTCTCTTGGAACAGATCCAAGTTGCTACACATTTCTAAGTTTATAATTTTGGCTCATAACAATCATATCCATGAGATAAAAGAAGAGGAATAGTATTAGGATACTTATTGCAATACAAGACTTGCAATCGTTGTCAGGAAAAGCATAGTGTTGATAGTAGGTGGCCAAATGTTCAAGAGAAAAGGAAAACCATTTAACAACATTAAAATCTTCTTATGTACCCAAAGATTCATATATAATTTTTTTTATACAAACATAATTCTAAACTTTGTCATGACATATAAATCTCACAATAAACAATGTATGTAGTGGAGACAAATAAGAGGGGAACAACTTGTTAAAAAGATGTATTGTTCATGAAGCATTCACTGCTATGGTAAGTTTATCAATTTCCACAATCATGTATATTATACTATAAATTTTAATATATTCATTACACTTCATCTTTTTTTGTTTGTAGATAGAAAATGGAAAGACTTAATAAAATCAAGCAAATCAACAAAACATTGCAGATAACCCAAATACAACATCCATTGCAAGTAAGGAAATGGACATGTAAATAATTCAAACACTAACAATAGAGTCTAATGATGAATGATGATCAATATAATTAAATGTTACAAATTTATATATTTTATATTGGTTTTCTATAAAAATCAAACATTTTGTTTAATGTGATTATTTATAGTGTCTCATTTAATATTACAATAAGTTTTTTTACCTCCAAAATGTGCACTCAAAGATACTTCAAAATAGAATGAATGACCATTAAAAAAAACCTTGTAATTATTTTTTTTATTTTTTTTTTTCACACGAAAAAAATAGTTCCACTGTTATTCTTATAGAATCAAATGAAACTTCTGATTACAATAATCGGATTTCCAAGTGTAGAATAGTCTTGTTCTATTCAGCTGAATCCTGAGAGTACATTATTTGTCTTTTTCCTTTATAATATTTCTGATTTTTGTCACCTTATAGGATATGTAGTTTGTCTTCTCTGATTGTAGTTCCATTAAAAAACTCTTCAAAATAAAGCCACCCTGGTTTATCTTTTAGAGCTTTCTTGGATAGGCTATCAACGATTTTGTTGAACTGTCTGTGAATGTGCATAAAGTTTAAGGTTTCAAAGCCTTGCTTTAAGTTGCTAATCTTATCCTTCCATTGGCTAAGGTAGATTATCTCTAGTTTCGCTTTGTCACTAATCCAGTCTATAGTAACCTTAGAGTCCCCTGCTACCATTAATTTCTTGATAGAAAAATGTGTGGCAAGATAAAGAAGTCCCCATAATCCCAGCAACTCATCTTTCATATTGTTCCCTGTGCCTCCAGCAAAATGTGCTTGGATGTTGTGTCCAGGTGTGATTTTTAAGTAAATACCTATACCACAATTGTCTGTTGAAGCTGCACCATCAAAGAAGCCAATGGGGTTATTGTTGAAGTAGGCCGGGTTAAGTAGTATGTCTGTTTTATCTGCTTCCTCTTTAGGTAGATGTTCTTGTAATTATGCTCATTCATATAATATATAAAGATTATAATATAACATAATTTGAATAAGATTTCTTACTTAATGTGGAATTAATTTTTTTTGTTAAAAGAATATTTATATTATAAAAACAATTCTAAAACATATATATTTTAGATGTATCCAATATATAGTAATAAACATTTTTATGAAATATCAAATATTTAAAAATAAAAATAAAACAAAAACAAAATTAATTATAAATTATAAATTATAAATTAATCAAAATTTCATTTTCAACTATTTTAATAACTTAAAAATTAAATTATACATTGGGAAGATGAAAATAATAAAATTTATATTAATTAAAAACATTAATAAATATAACAAAATAATATTCATTGAAAACTTACATTAACAAATATCTTGATTAAAGTAGAGCATCAGTGTTGCATTGTGAACCGAATAAATGAGATAAACTTGATTTAGACTGTGGAATCAAAACAAAAAGGAAAAGTGCGAGGAGCCACATAAAATAATAGAGCAAAGTAGACATTTTCATACACGGATTGCTGCATACGGAAAGATGAGTATCAGAATATATACACGTGACCGGTTGATATCCATCCTGGTTTTTAAGAATATATACACGTGACCGGTTGGTATCCATCCCAGTTTTTAAGAATATATACACGTGACAGGTCAATATCCATCCCAGTTTTTAAGAATATATACGTGACAGCTCGATATCCATCCGGTTTTAGATTTTGTTCAGATGGTCGATATTCATGAAAATACTACAAAAGCAATGAAGAGACCCTAATTACATTATAGGCCTAAGGGACGTGACAATTTAGCATGAGTGGATCTATTACTTATTATTTAAGTTAAAATGTTTATGATTTGGAGTTTCTCAAGATACATAGAAACATGAAACTAAAGGAAATGACTCATCAATACCACCAAGTATGTTATTTTTATTGAGGATATCAATAGTTCACTTTATCTCTGAAACCATGTGAAAATGCATGAAAGAGTTGGATGTTAGAGCATAATCCCTAATGCATATGTTTGTTGATAATAACAATTATGTTACCTTCTCCCTAATTTTTTTAAAAATCCACCCAATTTCAAAAATATTGTTCCAAGCATTAATGCTATAAAGGATATGTCTCATTGATTTTGGGATTGGGATGAGGCACATTGATGTCAAGGTTGCTAGAAACAAGAAGAAGAAAATGAAAAATTGTGATAGACAAAGATGCATAGAATGTGAAAAAGGGGAATGATAATTTTGGAGAACAAATGTGTGAGGATTTGATAATGTTATAAATTGAATGAACAAAATCACAGTTTTCATTGTTGTGATCCCAATTTTAGGTTTTGTGATGTTGACACGGTTCATTTTGTGCAAGTTCATATCTAAACTTAATCAAGAACATACAAGTTAGAAAGTTTCACTAACCTTAATAGAGTTTTTAATCCCAAACATAATCATTAAATAATTTTATGTGAAATAAAGAAAACTATGCATTATCTTTATGATGAGCTTAACCAAACTTGTACAAGCTTGGTGGATTGTTGAGAGATTTATATTCAATTCTTAGTTATCTGTTTTGTTCCCATTATCTCTTGTATTAGTGGGGATTCCATGAGTTACATACTATGTGGTTGAGAGACCCACCAATGTGTTGAAATAATAATCATATTAGATACCAAAGCTATAACTATGCCATAAATTTTAATAGGAAAACACATAACATTATGAATGAAATAAAATAACTATAAATAAACACCTTCAATACTATTAGTGAGATGGAATATCTGAACATAAAAAAGAGAGATGACTTGATTGTTTGCTCTTCAAAATTGGCATTCAACAACTCATTTGTAATTAATCTTATGAATAAGCTCCCAATGTCATTATAATTTACATCCATATCCTATGATTAATTGGTTT
>ML801611.1:13406-63888 GCA_009831015.1 Picea engelmannii
AATCGCTCACCTATAGTGACTAGAATCCATTCAAACGATAATATTCCCCTTCAAACAACAACTACTTCAACCGACGATCCACAGATCACAGTTGAGCCAACAACCCCTAATCCTACAGGTGGTGACATACAAGAGATTGTCCATCAATCTCTTATAAAAACACATAGTGCCTTAGCCCGTTTGAGACAACCAAACCATCTGTGGGGCCAACCTTTGGATTTCTCTGATATCAGAGAACAATTAGGAGGCACTGATCTCACTGTGAATCCTTCAGATCCAATCTTAAATCCTACTGCAGGAGGATCTGGGATACCCCTTTCACCACCTCCATCATCTCCTTCCTCTTCCGGAGGAGATTCCTCTGACGAAGGAAATTCTCCTTCTCAGCCTTCCACACCGACTACCCCAATGGAAAATCAGAACAACCCTACTAGACCTTGGCTTGACTAGGATGTCGTAGCCATACCTGGAGCTCAACATCCGGAGAAATGGCTTCCCAAGTTTGACCTTGACTCAAAACAAATCGCCGAAGATCACATTAAAAAGTTTATGTTAGCCATAAGACTCCGCAATGTCGAACATGAAGACGTTGTCTGTAGGTTGTTCCCTTATACTTTCGAGGGTAATGCATCCACATGGTACTTTTCCCAGCAACCCCATACCATCGTGTCTTGGGAAAAGTTTGAGTCATGCTTTTTGGAAAAGTTCGGAGACGGTAAACCTCCAGAAGTCCTAGTCATGGATCTTTCTAACTTAAGAATGAACCCAAAAGAAAAAGTTAAAGACTTTAATAAAATATTATTAATACTTAAAAATCGAATCCCTGCGGATTCCATGCCTACTGAGAGTCTTATAATAGCTTACTACACTAAAGATTTGCATCAAAGTATAGTTATTTGGGTTAAACGATCTAAGAAATCCATGTTGTTAGAGGCCTTCGAGGAGGCCAGCTAGATTGAAAAAGACATACTTATTCTGAAAGACTCTACTAGCAACGAATCTGAAACTAGTGCTTTTTCCAAAAAGAAGATTGAAATCCTCCCCAGACCCACTCAAAGTAAAACACAACCTGAAAACCCTGATTTAGAAAACTTAACCAAAGTTGTTCAAAAACTGTCAAATCAGGTTATAGATTTGAAAAGGTCAAACGAAGAAGCTTCCTCGAGAAAAGGGCCCTACAAACCCTCGTTTCGGAAGCCTTTTCCTACAAATCGCCCTAATCCAACCACAGAAGGCCTAAATCTAGAAAGTCTGCAATGCACCCTTCAAACAATTATAGAAGCCCAGGATAACTTGATGCCTCCTGAGATTCCTGAGGAGGTAGTTGAACAAGAGACAGTCCAAGAAGAAGAGTCTTCTCCAAACAATTTTGGACACTTCTCGGGTAGCATCTTTCAAGCTAACTTCGAGACAATACACCCCTACAATACCAGGAGTAAGACAACAAATAAACCTTCTACCGAAAACACTACAACATCGCCTCCAAAGCAGTCTAAATCAGCTGAGAATAAACAGAGTAATGTGAACCCCAAATTAGATTATGATGTTGTTGAAGATCTTAAAAAGTTAAGGGCTAAAATTTCTATTTATGAGTTATTTAAGTTTCCATTTCTACTACAAAAAATGTTACAAAATATCTCAGAAAATGGAAAAAATGGTAATTCTAATGGTAACAAGGTTGTGCAAAACAAATTTCCCTAGAAGACTTCCACTAAAAACAATCCCGATCCTCACGATAAAGGAAGCCTTCCTGTAAGTACTATAAATAATGTAAATAATGTAGATAAAGTAGTTGTAGAAACTACGAGTAAAAAGCCACAAGCTACTACTCTTATTACTCGCAAAAATGTATCTCCTTTCCTATTAACTTTTTAGATCTTTAATAGAAATGTGCACAATTGTATGGTAGACTCAGGAGCGTCATCCAATGTGATGCCTTGGTCTATTTGCCAAAAAATTAACACAGAAGTTGAACCCTTGACTTTAAAAATCATACAAATTGATCGGACAAATGTCAAAGTTATAGGCGAATTCAAGAATGTGCTTATTAGATTATCGTCTAACCCCAAATTTCATCAAGTTATTGATATAATTGTTGTAGATATTCCAGAAGTGTATGGTCTGTTTTTTAGCAGGGACTGGTCCAAACAACTACATGGTTATTTCACAACAGATTGGTCTCACCTATGGCTTCCAGACAATGGTAAGCCTAACAAGATCAAAGTGAATCGTGAGCGCTACCTTAAGTTCACGATCACAGATTTGAACGATCCCAATGAACCATTTACACCTTCTGCTGATTCACCCGAAGTACAAGGGATGGACACCTTCTTCACCAATTTCATGGCCGAGGCTTCACTTATCACCTATCCAGAACAACAGTCCGAGATTGTAGCATATATGAAGCCAATAGCCTCTACGCAACGGTCTCATGCACCCGATGGAAATCAAATTTGGTCTCTGTATTTCGAGGGGTCAAAGTCCAAAGAAGGAGCTAGAGAAGGCTGCATCATTATTGATCCGGCAAGTAAAAAAAAATTGATAGCATGTAGGTTGGAATTTGAATGTACTAACAATACTGCATAATATGAGGCTTTACTGCAAGGTCTCATAAAATCTTCGGATATGAACATTAAAAATTTAACCGTCTTTGGCGTTTCTGAAATAGTGGTTAGACAGGTAAGAAATTCTATCCACTGTCTATCTCCACATCTCAAAATCTACCAGTCTGAGGTATGGAATCTAATGAATAAATTTTTTGTGTTCAATATAAATTCTATCCCTAGATTGAATAACTCTGAAGAAGATTTATTAGCTAATGTAGCTTCTAAACTTCTGCCCACAGAAGGCTTGTCCCCATATGCATTCTCCGTTGAGCTGCTGTTTCGTCCATCTGTTCCCGACAACATCACGAACTGGAGAGTATTTGACGACGATCAACAGATTATTAACTTTCTGCACATGGAAGAAACTTTTCAAAGTGCGGTGATAGACGAACACACACACGATGACAATTTGCACAATTTCACGGTAATACCAGATCCGATAACTCCTGAATATTCATCGGATATGGTAAACTCGATCCCAAAATCTGTAATTAGATTAGAGAAGTTTTATGATTTTCAAGATAAATTTAAAAAGACGGTCAACTGTAAAACCAACAGTTCCTCGTTATATTATGAAAAAGTAAACTTAGGAACTAATGAAAATCCTCAGTGCATTAATCTAGGGTTGGGATGTTCTCAACAAGAAAAAGATGCATTTATTAAATTGTTCAAAGAATTTAAAGATGTCTTTGCATGGACGTATGATGACCTTAAAACTTTTGACCCTAACATCATACAGCATGTCATTCTGATGAAGCCCCAAACCTTACCCTTTCAACAAAAACTGAGGAAAATGCATCCTAAACTCGAACCGACCATTCAAAAAGAATTGAATAAGCTCCTAAATGATAAGATATTTTTTCCTGTTAGACACACTCAGTGGGTTTCTAACCTTGTCCCAGTCCGGAAGAAAAGTGGGGAGATTCGACTCTGCGTCGATTTCCGAAACCTTAATAGAGCGTCTGATAAAGACAACTATATTGTCCCGCCCATGGAACAAATCCTTCAACAGGTATCTGGTTCTGAGAGGCTATCCTTACTGGATGGTTTCTATGGATACAACCAAGTTCTGATGTCTCCACCAGACCAACTAAAAACTACCTTTCGTACACCGTGGGGCACTTATGCTTATCGTAAAATGCCTTTTGGATTGATTAATGTTGGTGCCACTTTTCAGAGAGCAATGGACATTGCTTTCCGAGGCTTAATCAATCAGTCCATCGTAGTTTACTTAGATGATGTGATTGTATTTTCTAAAAACAAAAATGATCATCTAGCTCACTTACGAGCCATCCTACTGCGATGTCGTAAATACGACATCTCCTTGAATCCCAAAAAATCTATCTTTGTAGTAGAACAGGGTAAACTCTTAGGATTCATTGTGTCTAGTGAAGGGATGATTATTGACCCTGAAAGGACTCAAGTCATTGTGAAACTCCCCCCCTCCTACATCCAAAAAAACTATGCAGTCTTTCTTAGGCCAGATTAACTTCGTGAGAAGATTTGTCCCCAGCTTCTCCGAAATGGTTAGACCCTTGCAGAACTTGATTAAGAAAGACACCCAATATCACTAGGGACCCCTAGAAAACCAATCTTTAATGCAATAAAGAAGGCCATAATAGACGCTTTGTCTCTCATGAGCCTTGATTTTTCTCAAGACTTTACACTCTACACTTTTGCTTCTGACCATTCCTATGCCGCTGTCCTAACCCAAAAGAATGCCAAAAACAACGAAGTACCCATAGCCTTCATGAGCTCCTCTTTCAAAGGTGCTGAACTTAATTACCCAGTAGTAGATCGGAAAGCCTATGTTGTTTTCAAAGTAGTTAAGCACTTCTGGTCCTATCTTTTGAAGTCAAGTACGAAAGTCATTGTCCCCTACCGAACCATGAGGAACTTGTTAGTGCAAAAGGAACTAGGAGAGAAGAGAGCTAACTGGGTCACCTCCTTACAGGAGTATGACTTAGAAATCACCCCATCTCAGATAGTGAGAGTCCAAGGGTTATGCAAGTTAGTTGCTGATTCAGCAGCAGGACAGCAAGAAGAAAGCGATACGTCAAACCTACGACAACATGATCAAAGTTTAATCTGTTGCGCATAAAACCATGCTAGTACTTGGTATGACGATATAAGATTCTGTCTTGAACATGGGTTAGCCCCCCGTCACCTGAATCCCGCCAAATGAAGAGCGTTGAGATTAAAGTCTGCCTTCTTTCATCTGGTTAATGGTATCCTGTTTCGTCAAAGTTTTGACAACGTATTGATGCACTGTCTTGAAAAAGATGAAGCAGAAAAAGTCTTGCTCGAGTTGCATGCAGGAGAAGATGGTGGTCATTTTGGTGGTGACACCACTGCTCATAAGGTTTTAAGAGCCGGTTATTACTGGCCTACGCTTTTTAGAGACGCTCATGCCTTGTGTCGTAAATGTATCATCTATCAGAAAGTATCAGGGCGGTTACAAAAACCAGCCTTTCCTTTGCATCCCGTTTCAGTAGATACCCCTTTTTAGCAGTGGGGCCTTGTTATCATAGGTCCAATCAACCCCTCGTCCTCACAACAACACAATTTTATTGTGACAACCATAGATTACTTTACCTGATGGTTTGAAGCTGCTGCATTAAGAAATGTCAACACCAGTCAGGTAATTGCCTTTCTAAATTCGAATATTATCACTCGTTTCGGTATCCCTAACTGTTTAGTTTTCGATAATGCTTCTTACTTTTCCTCTCTTGAGATGACCAAGTTTGCTTTGGAAAAAGGAATTAAGCTGAAGTATTCTTCTAGCTATTACCCCCAGGGCAACAGAATGGCAGAATCAACAAACAAGAACTTAATTAAAATCATCAAGAGAACGGTGGTTGAAAATCACAAGAATTGGCACAACGCACTGTTAAACGCGTTATGGGCTGATAGGGTAATGCCAAAAGATGTTGTAGGTAACTCCCCCTTTTTTCTCATTTATGGCAGAGAAGCAATTCTGCCACCTTACATTCTTCTTCCTTCACTTCATCTATCACAGAAAGTCCAAGAAGGAGATTGTCCCCCTCTGGAAAACCAGATTAACGCTTTGATGAAGCTAGAAGAGGTAAGAGCCCAGGCTAAAGGTAAGTTAGATCAACATCAAAAATTGGTTAAAAGCTAGTTCGATTCTAACTCTGCTTCTGATAGAAATTTTGAAGTAGGTGATCTCGTCCTAAAATGGGACAAACTGCATGAGGGAAAGGGAGAGCACACAAAATTTCAAAACCTATGGCTTGGTCCGTTTTTAATTTCTGAAAAGTTGGGTCCCAGTTCTTTTCGATTGCAGAATCTTGAAGGGCAGCTTGACACCTATCCAGTGAATGACCAAGCCCTGAAAAGATACTATGCTTGATAACAACCCTTGTATAGTATGTACATATTCTTCTTTTGTTTTCTTTTTCGTTTGTTGTTTTGTTTTTTATTTTTCTTTGAATTTATCAATTTGTGTTTTTGAAAATACACGTACCTGTATACTGAGCTATTCAAACAAAAACAATAATAAATTCCCTCGCTGAAATAACTTCTGATAAATTTGTACAAACATCAATAGTATATTGCTGAAGTTTATATCTGTGTTGGAAAATTCTGTTGTTTGAAAGAAGTTGACTGATTTCGATCTCTGAGCAAAGCTTGTCATGGTCATCTATTATCTTTTTACGCTGTCGCTTTTCCTTAAGGGAATGACTCAGAAGATGTCTCCCTGTCTTAGGAAGTTGTTTTTGTAAATAAAACATCTCTGGATCTAAATAAATGACAGTGCTAAATAATTCTGATGAGGTTTGAAAAAATATGTTAAAATATCATCATTTTCAACATCACCCCGCTCAACTATATATCTATGAAAAAATAAAATAAATTATTAAGAAGAGTTGTGGGAAGTGCTTGTAAACCCGTCGGGATACTGAACAGGTCTACTGGCAGTGGGTAAATGCATGCATGACGCCAAGACAACTTCGTCGGGGTACTGAACAGGTTCGCTGGCAGCGAAGCAATGTCGGGTATATGAAAATTTGTAAATAAGAATCCTCTTTAATGTCCTTTATTCTAATCTAGAACTTCTTGGGAGGATATATATGTCAGAGTGGGTTAAATGGAAACCCTCCCAAGGCTATGGATGCCTGCTGGCAGCAGTGGCTATGCCAAAAGTATTGGAGATTTTATCTTTAATATCGTGATTCGCTGGTCTTAAGACTGTTATCAGTTTTCATCTTTTAAAACACTGATGGAATAGTTGGTTAACGATGATGTTTATACGATTTTCTGGTTGTTATTTTTGAGTTGGAATTATCTTTGCTATCCTAATCTGAATTTGTTCCTTTTGGCAGAGATAACTACTTCTACCAGTGTGTCACCATTGTTGGCAGCCAATTCACATTTTTCCACTGTCTTATAAGCTGCCTACACCAATGTTTTGCAAACATCAATTTTTCGTCACAATCTTCAAATAAACGATACTTTTATTTTTGCGACGTTTGCACATTTACCTTCGTTTTGTTTTCACGACTGTAAGCGTGAAAACTTAGTCTTTCGAAGTCACCTTGAAATCATTATCTGATCTGTCGTTATCTCTTTTGTCGATATGCCTATTGCTCTTACCTTTTATTTATAATTATACAGTTGGCAATATCCTTTGATCGGTACTCATGCTTCGATTGATTGTGTAAATTTGGTTTCATTGAGTTTGTAATGCATTGTCATTTGGATTTATATGTTATTTGATAAATTTAGTTTGACCATTGGTTTTATGAAAATATATAGGTGTTATGGTTAAACCTTGATATATTTCATTTGACATGATACCTGGTTTCAAAACACATTGGTACCTCGCTTAAACTCTTGATATGAATTGATACATCGCATGTTACATGGTCAAAACATTGGTTACGGTTTTGATTTGTATGTTGGGTGTTTAAAACTATGGCATAACATTTCATTGCGCGCGTTGGTCTATACACTTACCATTGATTTCATTGGTTGGGAAAATGACATGATTGTTGAACTATACTATAGTGGGTTAAACAACTATGAGCGTCGGCAGTGGTACCATTGGCAATAACTATTATGCATGGCAGAAATAAGCTCTACTACCTTCGCACGCTGCCATTAATGTCTACCCCTTATCCCTGTTTCGCCTCTGTTAGCCCGAGTAACCCTTCGTGCACTCTGTTCCTATGTGTGTGCTATGATCCAAACCCTGGATTCACCGTGTGCTCGGATCCATGGAACCAGTGGTGTGAATCGAGCCGAACGGTAGCCAAGCCTTGCTACTATTCGACAATGCCCGGAAAGACTTGGAGGATAACTGTTGGCTCACCTTCGTGTAGAGGTTTGAGGGTTTTAATCTAGTTGTGGCACATCAGTTTTCCCTGACTTTTGATAGCTGTAGAGCCAAGGTGGGCGATATTCAGTTGGAAATCAATGAGGAGTTTATCAGTTCTGCTACAGGGTTACCTGCCACGGGCCAGCGTTGGTTCAAAAATTCGAAAGTGGAAGAGGTGCCTTGGCCACTTCTATTCGTCTCGCGAAAGGTCACATCTTGTGACAGAGGTATGCCCATATCCATGCTTAAACCATGATGGCATGACCTTTTCATAATAATTAAGCAATTCGTGACCTGTGAGGGTCGATATGGACTCATCTTTCTCTACCACCTGCGTTTGTTAATGAATTTTATGGGATACCCGTTGAATATGCCCTTTTACTTTCAGCGTAGCCTATATAAAATGTCGAAAAGGTTTAAAAGGGAGAAGGCTGATAGTAGCCTGTTCCACCATGGACTTATTAAACTTATTATTGTTTATCACTTAAGTCTCCATAGTGATAGCTGGCGAGCTTTCATTGCTCGAAATGGCTTTGATAATACAGACCTTGTCCAGGTTGACAAGCCTGTGGTAAATGAAACCAAGGTCGAGCCACCTGTACCCTTCCATGTCCTACTGCCTCCTCCTAAACCTTCAGTTGACCCTGATATTGACTTACCAGACGCTATAACTTAGAAGGTTGAGACTATTAAAAATCCTGTAAACAAAAATCCCAAGGCAAACCCTACTGTTGATGCCAAGGGTAAAAAGAACGCTCAGATGATTTCAAGAATGGTTAGGAATAAACCTAAACCTAGTGTTGAGAAGAAGCCCATTGTCCTTAGTGAGGATTTGGACTCTGACATAGAGCGTTTCCTAGCCAGTGAGTACCCTTACTCACAGGGTCTTTGTTCCGAGCGGCCTTATGATTTCGTGTCGAATCTTCCCCCTTGCCTAAAGAATAATCCTAGCTACCTTGGGATCAAAATACCCAACGAAACCCTCAACAATGTAATCAAACCCTCACCCGCACTTTCGAATCCCACACAGTCATCCTATGACTAGTGTGATTTGTGGTTGGAACGATATTATATAGACGTTCCAATGCTTCAATAAAAAATCCAATCGCTGGAAAGCCAAGTTGCAGTGTTGACCAGCCAAAGAGACAAACTTCAAGCAACTGATAGGAAGTAGAAAACAACTGGCTCTATCGTTTTCAAGAATGTTGAATCGTCCACAGCCGTTTTCAACTCCAAGATGTCATGATCAAGCTGACTACTCGTCATACAGGTATGAATTTTGATATCGTTTTAGTTTTGTGAATGACTAGGATTAATATATTGATTTGAATTAGGTCTTCGAATAGCTCTGTTTATATTTCGAAATGGCTCTGTCATAATGTATTCATCCTGTATATTTTCCGCTTTGCTAAAAATAAATGAAATTTTGTTTTGGATACATGATTTGCTCATTCCCAGTTTAGTCACTGATAGATTTTTATCGGATTTGAGTGGTTTGATTTGTTCGTTTGTCTGATTGAGTTAACGGAATTCATGGTTTGTTTTCAATTGGATTTGTTTGGTATCTACTCAGAACAAGAAGTTTTCATGCTAGATTTAGAATATGATCATGTTTTGATTTGATTTCGTTATAGTTTGTATGCTGTGATCGTCGAATGATTTCATGAGTTTGGTTGTTACGATCTTTTAATATGCTGTGTCATATAATTTTCTAAATCGGGAATACAACTCTGTTCGATTTCAATGTGGAAAGAACGAATCTGTTTTTATGGAAACAATACTATCGTTTAAGCCTTTGCGAATGATATTCACGCCTGAATCATGGAACGATTTTGATCCACGACGACTATGTTAAACCCCAGCTGTTTGATTCGCTTGATTGGATCGTTGTATCTTCAGTTAGTTTGATCGATTTTATGAATTGTATTCGTATCAAAAATAGATTTGATTATAGTTCTGTTAATTTTAATTCTCAAACGAGTTTGTTAACTCAGTTCGACTTATGTCATTTTGTTAAATTCGTATGAGAGATTCGGGTAATAGTTGTTTCCAAATGCACTCAAGAAACGATTTCGTGAATGATTCTGTTAACCTGACTTTGTGGTAACAAACGAGACAGAGTACATGTATCTATGTAGTCATTTGATTGATCTTGATCCTGTTTGATTTCAAATGGTATAACGATTTCAATTTCAATGATTCGTTTTCAAATAGCTATTGGATGTTAATTGGATTTAATTCTTTAAAAATATTTTCAGTCGATTTTAATGTTGTTTCTGTGTCTTATTTAGACCAGCTACAGAATCGCAAGATTCTGTAGCTAGTCTATAGAATTAATTCTTTTATCATTTTATTAATAAAATATCCTTCTAACTTGTCCATTTTTGACCTATTTCAGGTAAATTCGAATTGCATGGGACATGCTGGACAGTTCAAGAGATATTTGTGTGTTTTAGTTTTATGTTAGGTTCCTAGTTTAGTCAGACTTGGGATATTTTCCCATATTTTCTGTAAACAACTTTGATAACTTCCACAGGGATGTTTTACCCTGTGGAAGGCCTTTAAATACTTATTATTTTTTGTAATAAGGGGCATCCTCACTTGTGGGAGAACCAGGCTATGGATTTATAATGCAAACTGAGACGAGAATTGATGTTATTGCTACAACATTCACTTTCATAATATCAATCTTTTGTTTCAAGTTTATGCATGTCACTTTGCAATTGATTATAGACTACTTTAGCTATCTTAGTCTATTGAAAAATGATATGAATTAATTAATGTCTCAATCCATATCTAATTTTCTTTCATTACTTAAAACCTACAACAATTACTTTGTTCAGTTAATGAATGACAGATTTCTCTTCTTCATCAATTGAATTATTTTGTATAAGTCTTTTGCATACGGGTTTATCTAACTGTGAAGATTTATAAATCATAAGATTGTTGTAAGTTTTTATGTCTTGTTTGTCCTGTAATTATATTGAAGAGCACTGCGACTATCGTTTACGAGAAGCTTCTGGATAATTCGGTGCGGGTTTCCTCCCTGCGATCAGCTAAGACAATCATCATACACAGGACAAATCTGGAGCATTTCTCCAGGTCAGTTTGTAATTTATTTTCGTTAATTTATTAGTATAATTTAAGTAGTTTTGTTAGATATATGTTTAGTTAGATGTGTAGTTAGAATTAGTATATTAGTATATTAGTTTAGTTAGTTTTTGTTTTATTTATGTTCATAAAATTATAAAATCAACAAAAATATATTTCTCTATCTTAGGGCAGAATATAAATGAGTTCTCCAGATTTTATTTAAATCTGTAAATTGTAGATATTGTACATTTTGTGAATAAGTTATATTTCCGTTAGTAGTTAGATAGTTAATTAGTTAGAGTTAGTATAGTATTAATTAGTAGATGGTATATATATAATAGTTAGATTAGTTAGTTTGTTTAATAGTTAGTTTTAGTTAGATTAGTTTATTAGTTAGTTTTATTTATTTAGTTAGATTAGTTATTGTAGATTAGTTTTCTTTTGTTTTCTTAGGACCTTAGATCGGCTAACGGATCCGCTAAACCCATCAAGGTGGTTCATCCCAAATGGCTTGGGTTATTAGAAAACCCTGAACCGGTTCCACTCTCTCAGTTGACGGACGATCGATTTCGCCCGTCAACAAATGACGCTAGAAGGAAGGCCTGAATTTAATTAATGGCACGAGGTGGTCGCAAGACTCCTCCACCACCTAATCGCTCACCTATAGTGACTAGAATCCATTCAAATGATAATATTCCCCTTCAAACAATAACTACTTCAACCGCGATCCAGAGATCACAGTTGAGCCAGCAACCCCTAATCCTACAGGTGGTGACATACAAGAGATTCTTCGTCAATCTCTTATAAAAACACATAGTGCCTTAGCCCGTTTGAGGGAACCAAACCGTCCGTGGGGCCAACCTTTGGATTTCTCTGTTATCAGAGAACAATTAGAAGGAACTGATCTCACTGTGAATCCTTCATATCCAATCTTAAATCCTGCTGCAGGAGGATCTGGGATACCCCCTTCACCACCTCCTTCATATCCTTCCTCTTTCGGAGGAGATTCCTCTGATGAAGACAATTCTCCTTCTCAGCCTTCCACACCCACTACCCCAATGGAAAATCAGAACAAACCTACTAGACCTTGGCTTCACCAGGATGCTGTAGCCGTACCTAGAGATCAACATCCTTTACCTAAGCATCCAGAGAAATGGCTTCCCAAGTTTGACCCTGACTCAAAATAAATCGCCGAAGATCACATTAAAAAGTTTATGTTAGCCATAAGACTCCGCAATGTCGAACATGAAGACGTTGTCGATAGGTTTTTCCCTTATACTTTCGAGGGTAATGCATCCACATGGTACTTTGCCTAGCAACCCCATACCATCGTGTCTTGGGAAAAGTTTGAGTCATGCTTTTTGGAAAAGTTTGGAGACGGTAAACCTATGGAAGTCCTAGTCATGGATCTTTCTAGCTTAAGAATGAACCCAAAAGAAAAAGTTAAAGACTTTAATCAAAGATTCTTAACACTTAAAAACCGAATCCCTGCGGATTCCATGCCTGCTGAGAGTCTTATAATAGATTACTACACTAAAGCTTTGCATCAAAGTATATCTATTTGGGTTAAACGATCTAAGAAAGCCACATTGTTAGAGGCCTTCGAGGAGGCTAGCCAGATTGAAAAAGACATACTTAGTATGAAAGAATCTACTAGCAATGAAACTTAAACTAGTGCTTCTTCCAAAAAGAAGATCGAAATCCTCCCCAGACCCACTCAAAGTAAAACACAACCTGAAAACTCTGATTTAGAAAACTTAACCAAAGTTGTTCAAAAACTGTCAAATTAGGTTATAGATTTGAAAAGGTCGACCGAAGAAGCTTCCTCGAGAAAAGGGCCCTACAAACCCTTGTTCCGGAAGCCTTTTCCCACAAACCGCCCTAATCAAACCACAGAAGGCCTAAATCTAGAAAGTCTGCAATGCGCCCTTCAAACAATTCTAGAAGCCCAGGATAACTTGATGCCTCCTGAGATTCCTGAGGAGGTAGTTGAACAAGAGACAGTCTAATAAGAAGAGTCTTCTCCAAAAAAATTTGGACACTTCTCGGATAGCATCTTTCAAGCTAACTTCGAGAAAGTACACCCCTACAATACCAGGAGTAAAACAACAAACAAACCTTCTACCGAAAACACTACAACTTCGCCTCCAAAGCAGTCTAAATTAGCTGAGACTAAACAGAGTAATGTAAACCCCAACTTAGATTATGATGTTGTTGAATATCTTAAAACGTTAAGGGCTAACATTTCTATTTATGAGTTATTGAAGTTTCCATTTCAACTACAAAAAATGTTACAGAATATCTCAGAAAATGAAAAAAATAGTAATTCTAATGGTAACAAGGTTGTGCAAAACAAAGTTCCCTAGAAGACTTCCACTAAAAACAATCCTGATCCTCAAGATAAAGGAAGCCTTCCTGTAAGTACTGTAAATAATGTAAATAATGTAGATAAAGTAGTCGTAGAAACTGCGAGTAAAAAGCCACAAGCTACTACTCTTATTACTCGTAAAAATGTACCTCCTTTCCTATTAACTTTTGAGATCTTTAATAGAAACGTGCACAATTGTATGGTAGACTCAGGAGCATCATCCAATGTGATGCCTTGGTCTTTTTGCCAAAAAATTAACGTAGAAGTTGAACCCTCGACTTTAAAAATCATACAACTTGATCGGACAAATGTCAAAGTTATAGGCAAACTCAAGAATGTGCTTATTAGATTATCGTCTAACCCCAAAGTTCATCAAGTTATTGATATAATTGTTGTAGATATTCTAGAAGTGTATGGTCCATTTTGAAGCAGGGACTGGTCTGAACAACTACATGGTTATTTCACAACAGATTGGTCTCACCTATTGCTTCCAGACAACGGCAAGCCTAACAAGATCAAAGTGAATTGTGAGCACTACCTTAAGTTCACGATCACAGATTTGAACGATCCCAACGAACCATTTACATCTTCTGCTAATTCACTCGAAGTACAAGGGATGGACACCTTCTTCGACAATTTCATGGCCGAGGCTTCACCTATCACCGATCCAGAACAACAGTCCAAGATTGTATCATATATGCAGCCAATATCCTCTACGCAACGGTCTCATGCACCCGATGGAAATCAAATTTGGTATCTGTATTTTGATGGGTCAAAGTCCAAAGAAGGAGCTGGAGCGGGCTGCGTCATTATCGATCCGACATGTAACAAAACATTGATAGCATGTAGGTTGGAATTTGAATGTCCTAACAATACTCCAGAATATGAGGCTTTACTGCAAGGTCTCAGAAAAGATTCGGATATGAACATTCAAAATTTAACTGTCTTTGGCGACTCTGAAATAGTGGTTAGACAGGTAAGAGATTCTATCCACTATCTATCTCCGCATCTCAAAAGCTACCAGTCTGAGGTATGGAATCTAATGAATAAATTTTTCGCGTTCAATATAAATTATATCCCTAGATTGAATAACTCTGAAGAAGATTTATTAGCTAATGTAGCTTCTAAACTTCTGCCTGTAGAAGGCTTGTCCCTAGATTCATTCTCCGTTGAGCTGTTGTTTCGGCCATCCGTTCCCGACAACATCACGAACTGGAGAGTATTTCACGATGATCAACCGATTATTAACTTTTTTCACATGGAAGAAACTTTTCAAAGCGCGGTGATAGACGAACACACACACGATGACCATTTGCGCGATTTCACGGTAATACCAGATCCGAGAACTCCTGAATTTTCATCGGATATGGTAAACTCGATCCCAAAATCTGTAATTAGATTAGAGAAGTTTTATGATTTTCAGGATAAATTTAAAAAGACGGTCAATTGTAAAACCAACAGTTCCTCGTTATCTTATGAAAAAGTAAACTTAGGAACTAATGAAAATCCTTAGTCCATTAATCTAGGGTTGGGATGTTCTCAACAAGAAAAAGCTGCATTTATTAAATTGTTCAAAGAATTTAAAGATGTCTTTGCATGGACGTATGATGACCTTAAAACTTTTGACCCTAACATCATACATCATGTCATTCCGATGAAGCCCCAAACCTTACCCTTTCAACAAAAACTGAGGAAAATGCATCCTAAACTCGAACCGACCGTTCAAAAAGAATTGAATAAGCTCCTACATGCTAAGATAATTTTTCCTATTAGACACACTCAGTGGGTTTCTAACCTTGTCCCAGTCTGGAAGAAAAGTGGGGAGCTTCGACTCTGCGTCGATTTCTGAAACCTTAATAGAGCGTTTGATAAAGACAACTATCCTGTCCCGCCCATGGAATAGATCCTTCAACAGGTATCTAGTTCTGAGAGGCTATCCTTACTGGATGGTTTCTCTGGATACAACCAAGTCCTGATGTCTCCACTAGACCAACTAAAAACTACCTTCCGTACCCCGTGGGGCACTTATGCTTATCGTAAAATGCCTTTTGGATTGATTAATGTTGGTGCCACTTTTCAGAGAGCAATGGACATTCCTTTCCGAGGCTTAATCAATCAGTCCGTCGTAGTTTACTTAGATGATGTGACTGTATTTTCTAAAAACAAAAAAGATCATCTAGCTCACTTACGAGCCGTCCTACTGCGATGTCGTAAATACGACATCTCCTTGAATCCCAAAAAATCCATCTTTGTAGTAGAACAGGGTAAACTCTTAGGATTCATTGTGTCTAGTGAAGGGATGATTATTGACCCCGAAGGGACTCAAGTCATTGCGAAACTCCCCCCTCCTACATCCAAAAAATCTATGTAGTCTTTCTTAGGCCAGATTAACTTCGTGAGAAGATTTGTTCCCAGCTTCTCTGAAATGGTCAGACCCTTGCAGAACTTGATTAAGAAAGACACCCAATATCACTGGGGACCCCTAGAAAACCAAGCTTTTAATGCAATAAAGAAGGCCATAATAGATGCTCCATCTCTCATGAGCCCTGATTTTTCTCAAGACTTTACACTCTACACTTTTGCTTCTGACCGTTCCTATGCCGTCGTCCTAACCCAAAAGAATGTCGAAAACAACAAAGTACCGATCGCTTTCATGAGCTCCGCTTTAAAAGGTGTTGAACTTAATCACCCAACAGTAGATCGAAAATCCTACGTTGTTTTTAAAGTAGTTAAGCACTTCCAGTCCTATCTTTTGAAGTCAAGGACGAAAGTCATTGTCCCCTACCCAGCCGTGAGGAACCTGTTAGTGCAAAAGGAACTAGGAGAGAAGAGAGCTATCTGGGTCACCTCCTTGTAGTAGTATGACTTAGAAATCACCCCAGCTCAGATAGTGAGAGGCCAAGGGTTATGCAAGTTAGTTGTTGATTCAGAAGCAGGATAGCAAGAAGAAAGAGATACGTCAAACCTAAGACAACGTGATCAAAGTTTAATCTGTTGTGCACAAAACCCTGCTAGTACTTGGTATGACGATATAAGATTCTGTCTTGAACATGGGTTAGCCCCCCGTCACCTGAATCCTACCAAAAGAAGAGTGTTGAGATTAAAGTCTGCCTCCTTTCATCTGGTTAATGGTATCCTGTTTTGTCAAAGTTTTGATGACGTAATGATGCGCTGTCTTGAAAAAGACGAAGCAGAAAAAGTCTTGCTTGAGTTGCATGCAGGAGAAGATGGTGGTCATTTTGGTGGTGACACCACTGCTCATAAGGTTTTAAGAGCCGATTATTACTGGCCCATGCTTTTTAGAGACGCCCATGCCTTGTGTCGTAAATGTATCATTTGTCAGAAAGCATCAGGGCGGTTACAAAAACCAGCCTTTCCTTTGCAGCCTGTTTCAGTAGATTCCCCTTTTCAACAGTGGGGCCTTGATATCATAGGTCCAATCAACCCCCCGTCCTCACAACAACACAAGTTTATTGTGACAACCACAGATTACTTTACCCGATGGTCTGAAGCTGCTGCGTTAAGAACTGTCAACACCAGTCAGGTAATTGCCTTTCTAAATTTGAATATTATCACTCGTTTCGGTATCCCTGACTGTTTAGTTTTCGATAATGCTTCTTACTTTTCCTCTCTTGATATGAGTGAGTTCACTTTGGAAAAAGGAATTAAGCTGAAGTATTCTGCTAGCTATTACCCCCAGGGAAACGGATTGGCAGAATCAACAAACAAGAACTTAATTAAAATCATCAAGAGAACGGTGGTTGAAAATCACAAGAATTGGCACAATGCACTGTTAAACATGTTATGGGCTGATAGGGTAACGCCAAAAGCTGTTGTAGGTAACTCCCCCTTTTTTCTCGTTTATGGCAGAGAAGAAATTCTGCCACCTCACATTCTTCTTCCTTCACTTCATCTATCGCATAAAGTACAAGAAGGAGATTGTTCCCCTCTAGAAAAC
Source organism: Picea engelmannii (assembly GCA_009831015.1). Classification (NCBI taxonomy): domain Eukaryota; kingdom Viridiplantae; phylum Streptophyta; class Pinopsida; order Pinales; family Pinaceae; genus Picea; species Picea engelmannii. Next base: position 30,773 of record ML801611.1, read on the forward strand.
CGGATTAACACTTTGATGAAGCTAGAAGAGGTAAGAGCCCAGGATAAACGTAATTTAGATCAACATCAACAATTGGTTAAAAGCTGGTTTGATTCTAACTCTGCTTCTGATAGGAATTTTGAAGTAGGTGATCTCGTCCTAAAATGGGACAAACCGCATGAGGGAAAGGGAGAGCACACAAAATTCCAAAACCTATGGCTTGGGCTATTTTTAATTGATAAAAAGTTGGGTCCCAGTTCTTTTCGATTGCAAAATATTGAAGGGAAGCTTGACACCTATCCGGTGAATGGCCAAGCCCTGAAAAGATACTTTGCTTGATAACAACCCTTGTATAGTATGTATATATTCTGCTTTTGTTTTCTTTTTCGTTTGTTGTTTTATTTTTGATTTTTCTTTGAATTTATCAGTTTGTGTTTTTGAAAATACACGTACCTATATACTGAGCTATTCAAACAAAGACAATAAGAATTTCCCTCGCTGAAATAACTTCTGAGAAATTTGTACAAACATCAATAGTATATTGTTGAAGTTTATATCTGTGTTGGAAAAGTCTGTTGTTTGAAAGAAGTTGACTGATTTCGATCTCTGAGCAAAGCTTGTCATGGTCATATATTATCTTTTTACACTGTCCCTTTTCCTTAAGGGAATGACTCAGAAGATGTCTCCCTGTCTTAGGAAGTTTTTTTTGTAAATAAAACATCTCTGGATCTAAATAAAGGATAGTTCTAAGAAATTCTGATGAGGTGCCTTGTCCACTTCTGTTCGTCTCGCGAAAGGTCACATATTGTGACAGAGGTATGCCCATATCCATGCTTAAACCACGATGGCATGACCTTTTCATAATAATTAAGCAATTCGTGACCTGTGAGGGTCGATATGGACTCGTCTTTCTCTACCACCTGCGTTTGTTAATGAATTTTATGGGATACCCGTTGAATATGACCTTTTACTTTCAACGTAGCCTATATAAAATGTCGAAAAGGTTTAAAATGGAGAAGGCTGACAGTAGCCTATTCCACCATGGACTTATTAAACTTATTATTGTTTATCACTTAAGTCTCCACGGTGATAGCTGGCGAGCTTTCATCGCTTGAAATGGCTTTGATAATAAAGACCTTGTCCAGGTTGACAAGCCTGTGGTAAATGAAACCAAGGTCGAGCCACCTGTACCCTTCCATGTCCTACTGCCTCCTCCTAAACCTTCGGTTGACCCTGATATTGACTTACCAAATGCTATAACTAAGAAGGTTGAGACTATTAAAAATCCTGTAAACAAAAATCCCAAGGCAAACCCTACTGTTGATGCCAAGGGTAAAAAGAACGCTCAGATGATTTCAAGAATGGTTAGGAATAAACCTAAACCTAGTGTTGAGCAGAAGCCCATTGTCCTTAGTGAGGATTCAGACTCTAACATAGAGCGTTTCCTAGCTAGTGAGTACCCTTTCTCATAGGGGCTTTGCTCTGATCGGCCTTATGATTTTGTGTCGAATATTCCCCCTTGCCTAAAGAATAATCCTAGCTACCCTGGGATCAAACTACCCAACGAAACCCTCGGCAATGTAATCAAACCCTCACCCACACTTTCGAATCCCACACAGCCGTCTTGTGACCAGTGTGATTTGTGGTTGGAACGATATTATATAGACGTTCCTCTGCTTCAATCGAAAATCCAATCGCTGGAAAGCCAAGTTGCAGTGTTGACCAGCCAAAGAGACAAACTTCAAGCAACTGATAGGAAGAAGAAAACAACTGGCTCTATCATTTTCAAGAATGTTGAATCGGCCACAACCGTTGTCAACTCCAAGATGTCATGATCAAGCCGACTTCTCGTCATACAGGTATGAATTTTGATATCGTTTTAGTTTTGTGAATGACCAGGATTAATATACTGATTTGAATTGGGTCTTCGAATAGCTCTGTTTATATTTAGAAATGGCTCTGTCATAATGTGTTCATCTTGTATATTTTTTTCTTTGCTAAAAATAAATGAAATTTCGTTTTGGATACATGATTTGCTCATTCCCAGTTTAGTCACTGATAGATTTTTATCGGATTTGAGTGGTTTTCGATTGGATTTGATTTGTTCGTTTGTCTAATTGAGTTAACGAAATTCATGGTTTGTTTTCAATTGGATTTGTTTGGTATCTACTCAGAACAAGAAGTTTTCATGCTAGATTTAGAATACGATCATGTTTTGATTTGATTTCGTTATAGTTTGTATGCTGTGATCGTCGAATGATTTCATGAGTTTGGTTGTTACGATCTTTTAATACGCTGTGTCATATAATTTTCTAAATCGGGAATACAACTCTGTTCGATTTCAATGTGGAAAGAACGAATCTGTTTTTATGGAAACGATACTATCGTTTAAGCCTGTGCGAATGATATTCACACCCGAATCATGGAACGGTTTTGATCCACGACGACTATGTTAAACCCCAGCTGTTTGATTCGCTTGATTGGATCACTGTATCTTCAATTAGTTTGATCGATTTCATGAATTGTATTTGTATCAAAAATAGATTTGATTACAGTTCTGTTAATTTTAATTCTCAAACGAGTTTGTTAACTCAGTTCGACTTATGTCATTCTGTTAAATTCGTATGAGGAGATTCGGGTAATAGTTGTTTCCAAATGCACTCAAGAAAAGATTTCGTGAATGATTCTGTTAACCCGACTTTGTGGTAACAAATGAGACAGAGTACACGTATCTCTGTAGTCATTTGATTGATCTTGATCCTGTTTGATTTTGAATGGTATAACAATTTCAATTTCAATGATTCGTTTTCAAATAGCTATTGGATGTTAATTGGATTTAACTCTTTAAAAATATTTTCAATCGATTTTAATGTTGATTCTGTGTCTTATTTAGACCAGCTACAGAATCATAAGATTCTGTCGCTAGTCTATAGAATTAAATATTTTATCATTTTATTAATAAAATATCCTTCTAACTTGTCCATTTTTGACCTGTTTCAGGTAAATTCGAATTGCATGGGACATGTTGGACAGTTCAAGAGATATTTGTGTGTTTTAGTTTTATGTTAGGTTCCTAGTTTAGTCAGACTTGGGATATTTTCCCAGATTTTCTGTAAACAACTTTGATAACTTCCACAGGGATGTTTTACCCTATGGAAGGCCTTTAAATACTTATTATTTTTTGTAATAAGGGGCATCTTCACTTGTGGGAGAAACAGGCTATGGATTTCTAATGAAAACTGAGACGAGAATTGATGTTATTGCTACAACTTTCGCTTTCATAATATCAATCTTTTGTTTCAAGTTTATGCATGTCGCTTTGCAATTGATTATAGACTACTTTAGCTATCTTAGTCTATTGCAGAATGATATGAATTAATTAATGTCTCAATCCATATCTGATTTTCTTTCATTACTTAAAAACTACAACAATTACTTTTTTCAGTTAATGAATGACATATTTCTCTTCTTCATCAATTGAATTATTTTGTATAAGTCTTTTGCATACGGGTTTATCTAACTGTGAAGATTTATAAATCATAAGATTGTTGTAAGTTTTTATGTCTTGTTTGTCCTGTAATTATATTGAAGAGAACTACAGCTATCGTTTACGAGAAGCTTCTAGATAATTCGGTGCGGGTTTCCTCCCTCCGGTTAGCTAAGACAATCATCATACATAGGACAAATCTAGAGCATTTCTCCAGGTCAGTTTGTAATTTATTTTTGTTAATTTATTAGTATAATTTAAGTAGTTTTGTTAGATATATGTTTAGTTAGATGTGTAGTTAGAATTAGTATATTAGTTGTTTAGTTTAGTTAGTTTTTGTTTTATTTCTGTTCATAAAATTATAAAATCAACAACAATATCTTTCTCTGTCTTAGGGCAGAATATAAATGAGTTTTCCAGATTTTATTTAAATCTATAAATTGTAGATAATGTACATTTTGTGAATAAGTTATATTTTCGTTAGTAGTTAGATAGTTAATTAGTTAGAGTTAGTATAGTATTAGTTAGTAGATTGTATATATAGAATAGTTAGATTAGTTAGTTTGTTTAATAGTTAATTTTAGTTAGATTAGTTTATTAGTTTGTTTTATTTATTTAGTTAGATTAGTTATTGTAGATTAGTTTTCTTTTGTTTTTTTAGGAACTTAGATCGGCTAACGGAGCCTCTAAACCCGTCAGGGTGGTTCATCCCAAATGGCTTGGGTTATTAGAAAACCCTGGACCGGTTCCACTCTCTCAGTTGATGGATGGTCGATTTCGCCCATCAACAAGGTCCTGTAACTTGATGAAAATATTCTAGTTGTAGCAGTTGGATGTATTTTGTTTTCTCTCTTTACGTATGTGCTTCCTATCATCTTTTATTCATATATTTTTCTGTCTATTTCAAAAAAAAATTGTGAACCTACAGATTCGTTGTACAACGCCTGTTGTTCACGCCACTTAGACAAAACTTTTTCTTCTAAAGATAACTCTGAATTCGACCGCAACAGAGTTACTTCCTGTATTTTCTCCCACCACATATTATGATTTTACACTGAAGTTTGTTGCTCGCCTAGCCTTATCCACTCGAGTCCAGTCACTGAGTCATTTGTCCCATATTTTCCTCAGATCGACCCCATATCCCAAGTCTTACATTCCTATGCCAATATAACTAGAACCCATTATATCATAGGTGTTAAATCTAGACATCGTTTTCAAAGTCATATCTTGTACGAAGACTGTGCCATTTCTGAGAGAGCCCTCTCAGGATCTGAAAGGCTAGTTTCGGGTCTCAAATTTGGTTAAAAAATTTACCTTTGTCATTTTTTTATCAATCAAATGGATTTACGGAGTGATAACATTCTTGCATCATTTTCGGGGATGAATTTGAATAGATTTTCCCTGGGAGAATGAAAAACGTTGCAGTTCAACCCCTGAGGGTAATAGAGGGACAAACATCCATACCGACTGAAAACCCTTACCCTGGAGACTCTAGTCCAAATAGACCAGTAGCTCCAAGTAGCACAGTTCAGGAAACCTGGCTCCAAATATTAGTTACACTAGAGTGAATCTTGACCCAAACCCTTCCAAGCCTATGCACGACCCAGAGAAAATTTTGCGCAAGTCTAGAGAGAAAGCGTCGGACCCATTCTACTACCTATATAGAAGCCTTTCCTTGCCCAAAGACAACATGCAAAGCATTGATGACCTTGAGTTTGATTCATTCTTCAAGCAAACTCTGTTCATGTCAAAGTCAGAAACCAGTTTGGACGAGATTGTTTTCAACCCGAAAAAAATCCAAGCGCTAGTATCAAGTAATATCCCTTAGAATCTGAATCATCCTAGGGATATGGTTGCAATATTTTCTCCCCTCACCCTACCTGCCCAATTGCATGACTTGCCTCAAAACTATAGATAGAGGATCAAGATCTACGACACTGGGGGAAGTTTTTCCGCTCAGAGGCACCTAGATTGGTTTAATGATTTCATCGACCTGGAGGAGGTGGACTACGCAGATGAAAAAATGAGGTTGTTAGCGCAAATCCTTTCAGGATATGTAAGAAAATGGTTCAAATCCCTACCTCCCGCGAGCATTCAAGACTTTTCCGCATTCGAGACATCGTTCCTAGATAAATGGGGGGATAATAAAATCCCTTTGCAGCTGTTGACACAATACAATAACATGAAGAAATAACTAGAAGAGATGGTTCAAGAATTTTCAGCCCATTTTTTGAAAGTGTACAACTCGATCCCTGCAGAAGTCAAGCCACCCCCTGGCATTTCGCAGTTGTGGTAATTTGATTCCTTCAAAAATTATTTCACCCTGTTGTTAAGAGAAAGAAGATTAATGAATCTAGATGCTATAATGAGTAATGTTGTCGAAGTCGAAGTAAACATGATGGCATCGGGAAAAATAAAACCAAGGTTCAACCGAGGCGACAAGAGACCCCAGGGAGCTACACAACAATCGACGTTGTGGTCCTTGGACGATAAATTCAACATGATGATGAATAACATGGAGACGTTGATGGAGAGAATGTCTATGGGAAATAAACCTATTGCCTGAGAATAGAACTACCCACCTCCCAGGAATTAGAACCTCAGAAGGGGTCAAATCCCTCATATCAGATAGAGAGAACAAAAAGAGAAAAGGGATCAAGGTGACCAGCAAACAAGACCTCCTTTCTGGAACAACTACATGGACGAGGATTTCAACCAGACATTCGATGACCAGTTGCATTATTGCGATGACCAAAACCCGCGTGTGTTCTTGACAAAGAGCGAGCATGATCGGTATATGAGTAGATACGAAGACTTAGTGCCAGAGGCCGATGATGATATGATACTCGAAACAGATGATGCACCATCTTAGGAGATGGAAGAGTTCATTAAAGGTTATCAAAATCCCATCATGCAGTTCTAGAAGAAGTACAACCTTTGGAGAAAAGACGTTCCTACCGAGTCACAACAAACGAACCCCATAAGGAAGCCTATAGTGGAAACCCCTTCCACAAGATGACCAAGGTTGGACAACACGGCCAAGGACGTGATAAAGAAATATAATTCAAAGGAGGAGGTCCCTAATAAAGCTCCGGAGACAGGACGAGAGGCGAGTGAAAAAGAGGTAGAGAAAACTTGCCCCCCTTTCAATTTTGAACACGAGATGGCCAAAATTAAAATATTTGTCCCGTTCAATGAACTTATTAGAAAGGGTGAGTATCATGAACAAATCATTAAAATTATCAAAATGGGGGGGACTCCTGATACTCTGAATACTCAAGACGATCACCTCGCCATCCTTTTTGGTCCGCGCATTAAAGAGACAAGCGATACCAAAGACGTCCCTCCTTTCTATGTTAGTCTGAAGATCCATGACATGAACCTGCATAATGACATGCTAGATTTTGGTGCGTCGCACAACCTCATACCGAAGGAGATCATGGATGAACTAGGTTTGGATGTCACCATGCCATACAAAGACCTTTTCTCCTTTGATTTGAGGAAAGTCAAGTGTTTAGGCCTTATCAAAGACCTAGTTGTATCATTGGCTCAAATCCCTACTAAGAACATGGTCATGGACATGGTCATCGCAGACATACCCCCAAAATTTATCATGCTTCTCTCGAGGTCATGGGCTATGAAGTTGAAGAGCACGTTGCAGATGGATAGGTCGTATGACACTATCCCTATTTTTGGCCATGACAAAAGGGTGTACATAGAAGTGCTACTGAAATACATGGTAAGAAGCAAGATGTAGCCACACAATCATCCCATATACGTCATTGATACTGAGGTGGGTTCTTCTATATTCTATAATGACTTGAGTTTTGAGGAGGAAGAACCGACTGCCATCATAACAGCTGATGAGAAGACCGCGCGAGAAACAACATAATGCATCGACCCAAAAGACCATGTGGAAAACAGGGTGTGGAACATGAGTTTTGACGGTGCAGTCAACAGAGAAGGAGCTGGGGCCAACATATGGGTGAGCCCCCCTGAAGAAATCACAAAGATCTGCTCATCCAAGCTCTCGTTTGAATGCACTAACACCATGGCCAAGTTTGAATCACTAATCTTGGGCTTACAAGTTCTGAAAGAATTGGGCGCACAGAAGATAAAAGTGCGTGAAGATTCCGAGCTAATCATAAATCAGGTAAAGGGTGTATATCAGAGAAAACACCCCAGGTTGAGAGTGTACATGAATTTGGCTTTGGACCTCCTCGAAGGATTCTTAGAGTATGACCTATATGCTATCTCGAGAGAGAAAAATCAGATCGTCGATGTGTTGGCCACCTCGGCCTCTAATTTTAAGATCCTCATCTTCCCAAACAAAAAATATGAAGTCGAGGTCAATCTCGGGTCGACAGTGCCTGACAATATCAAACACTGGCAAGTGTTTGATGATGACAAACAGGTGGAAAGATTCCTCCTTATGAGCGATGAGTTTGCTAATACAAACATTGACGAGGAATGTTGCAGCGACGAAGATGAGAGTGCGGATGCACGCAGTATTGATGACCCTTGCCAAAACCAGATCATTGGAAGGGACATAATACAATTGAAAAATAATATTATTCCAAAGGGGTTGGTTCCGTTGGAATTTTTTTTTGACAAAAATGATGTGGCTAAGAACCCCAAGATCACCACAAACGAAGAATACGTGGAATACTACAACATCGGGACTCAGGAGAACCTGAAGATGGTAAAATTATCCAAGACACTCAATCCAGAGGTAAACCACGACTATGTAAAGCTCATGAAATATTTCCCAGACATCTTCGCATCGAGCTACGATGACCTGAAAGTGTATGACACAAAAGTGATACAACATGTTATCCCTCTCAAGGAGGATCATAAATCTTTCAAACAGAAGCTGAGACAGATAAATCCCCTATTGTTTTCGTTGATCAAGAAAGAGGTAAAGAATCTTTTCAACGCTAAATTATTGTGTCTTTGGGGTTCTTGAAATGGGTAGCTAATCTGGTACATGTAAGAAAGAAAAGCGGTGAGATAAGGCTGTGTGTATACTTCCGAAATTTAAATAAAGTGTCTCTCAAGGATCACTACTCCCTTCCTAAAATGGACTACATCCTGCAAAAAGTGGTGGGGTCCCAGAAGATGTCTATGCTGGACGGGTTCTAAGGATATAATCAGATCATGGTCCACCCGAACGACAGAGAGAAACCGACTTTCACAACTCCATGGGGAACGTTCATGTATGCCAAGATGTTGTTCGACCTGATGAACATTGGAGCCACTTTTCAGAGGGCCATGGACATCGCATTTGTTTATGAAAAGGAAAAATTCATTGTGATTTATGTGGACGACATCACTATGTACTCTACCTCCGACAAACAACATCTAGAGCACCTGAAGAGAGTTTTCCAGAAGTGCAAAAAATTCAGCATATCATTGAATCCAAAGAAGTATCACTTTGCGGTAGAATAAGGAAAGATGTTGGGGCACATCATTTCCAAGGAAGGCATTAAGATAGAACCCAACAGGTTTGAAGGGATCCTGAATATCGACATATTCTGCAGTAAAAAGGAGGTGCAATCCTTACTGGGAAAGGTAAACTTCTTGAGGAGATTCATCCCAAACCTGGAGGAAATCATAAAACATACAATTTTCATGCTCAAGAACGGAAACGAGATCAAGTGGAACATGAAAGACAATAAGTATTTTGAATATATCAAAGTGGCATTGACTAAATCCCATGTACTAGCCAGCCCAGATTTTATGAAATATTTCTGCTTGTTTTCATTCGCCTCAGAACATACTATTGTCGACATTCTGCTACAGAAAGACGAACAGGATTTCGAAAAATCCATAGATTATTTCAGCCAGACGCTGCGCGACGCTCCACTAAGGTATGGAATTATGGAAAAATAGGTGTACACCTTAGTGAGAGACTTGAAAGAATTCAAGACATACATATTTCACTCCCATGCCATCGCTTGTTTACCCAACAGTTCAGTAAAAGATATCCTGACTCAACCTGACCTAGAAGGAAGGAGAAGCAAGTGGATAGTGGCCATGTTAGAATACGATCTTGAAATCAATCCTACAAAGATGATTAAAGGTAAAGGTATTGAAAATTTAATGGCGTAGTCAGACTGTGATGATGTAGGAATTAATTTCATCGTTGATCTGTCAGAATTCCCCCAATAAAAAAAACTGTGCAGGCACCTCAACAGTTCATTGATTCGCCATGGCACGCAAACATCATCTATGCACTGGAGAATATTCAGGCCCCTCTAGGCGTGAGTAAGAATAAGGCCATATTTCTCAAGCTTAAAGTGGTTAAGTTCTACATCCTGGACAACTCACTCTACTGGAAAGACCCTGGGGGAATATTGATGAGATGTTTGCTGGAAGATGACGCGAAGCGTGCCATACAAGAATTTCACAAAGGAAACTATGGAGGAAACCACTATTGGAAGACCACCATGCACAAAATACTGAGGGATGGTTATTACTAGCCTACAATTTTCGTTGACGTATATAAGAAGGTCTCCAACTACCATGAGTGTCATATTTTCGACAGAAGAATAAATTTGCAGCCCTTGCCACTAAATTCGATCTCAGTCGAAGCACCTTTCATGCAGTGGGGTCTATATTTCATAGGAGAGATAAATCCTCCATCCTCTGCGCAACACAAATGGATACTCATGGCCATCGACTATTTCACGAAATGGATAGAGGTGATCCCCCTGAAACAAGCTACCGACACAGTCATCATCCAATTCCTAGAGACAAACATCTTGTCAAGGTTCAAGTGCCCCATTAAGATCATTACAGATAATGTAGCCACATTCAAGTCTAAGAGGATGGATACACTTTTCCAAGATTATAACATAACCCTGGGGCATTCTATGACATACTATCTGTAAGGAAATGGGTTAGCAGAATCCTCGAATAAGAGCTTGACCAGGATTGTCAAAAGACTCTTGCAAGAAAATAAGAGAGCCTAGCATAAAAATCTTATCTACACGCTATGGGAAGATCAGGTTACCACCAAGAATTCTATATCAACATCGCCTTTCCATATCATTTACAGTGCAGGCGCAATTTTCCCTACTTCACTGGGACCACCCGTCATGAAGCTGTTGCAAGAACTGGAGGTCGAGCCAAATGTTGCGCAGAGGATAATTAATCAGCTAATTCACACACAGTAGGTGAGAGAGAAGGTGTACGATGGGTCTCAGCTCCATCAAGAGAAGATAAATAAGTCTTTCGAAAAGCGTTCGAAGCAGGAAGCTTTTCAGGTCAAATATTTGGTGCTGATATGGGACATGAGAAATGAAGATAAAGGGAATCATGGAAAGTTCGACCACCTTTGGAAATGTCCTTTCAAAATTAGCACATACTGCAGAGACAATGCTTACTTCTTGGAAGGATTAGATGGACAATTCCTTGGTTGGGGGCATGTAAACAACAGGTTCCTTAAGCATTAATTAACGAAATAAAGGTTGTTTAAGTCATTTGTCATTGCAAATAGTCATTTTATTTTTGCATCGAGTCAGTAGGTCAGCAAAAAATTGAAGCCCGAAGTGAAGGCCCTAAGTTTATGTTGAAGTCTTAGAAGTTGTGTCGATAGTTTTAGTTTGTTTTTCATCTTTCATTTATTTTTCTCAGTGTCTAGAGGACAACTAAAGCCCAATTGTCAGTCACCTAGTCTACTATTCTTTGCTACCTCACAGGGAGGATAGCATCCCCATTGGAGCTAGCTATTAGCACCACCATTTTTCTTTCCATTTAAGAGTCGATTTTAAGTCACGTTGTGACCCATGCATACAAACATGTGAATTCATGTACGTTGCACTGTGAGGTCGAGGTCATCAAGTGGTTTGTTAGCCCTTGAAAATGGGAAGGGATGTCAGAGTCGAAACTTGTATAAGTGGTATAGGTATGTCTTTTCCAAGAGAGTCAAGTCCCGTTGAGAAACCTGTCTCTACGTTCCTAGGTCGAGTCAAGTGGTTAATGGAAATCACATCAACAAGTACAAAAATTATTATCATTTCATCATGAAAGCCGAGGGAATGAAAAATTGCGATGTTCGTATCATGCATTCCCACCAAATCGTATCACCTATATCCTACACGTAGGGATTTTCCATAAAAAACCTACAACTCAATTTGGAACATATCATCACCATGAATTCACTGTCCTCTAGCATGATTTCCTCTCTTGTCAATATCATTATAAATCTTGAAGGTTCGACACTCTCTCTAGTCGCAGAACCAGGTCTGAACTCTATTTCCAATTCCCCTTGCTAGTCCAGATTGTTCAAAGTTTTCCCCCTATGCGTTTGCTAGATATACTGCGCACAAAATACACATTTGTCGCACCATGGAGACCTCTCAGAGCACAAGGAAAGGTGTGTGGAGCATCAAAACTACAAGGTATGAGCCCCAAAATACTGGGAGTTGTTATCACCTGTGGCGGGCATCCCCAAAGATGTGAAAGGAGATATTATTTTACCCACGGAGAATACTGGATCCAACCACATAGAATCCAAAGTGAAGGGATACAAACAGGAAGGGAAGATAGTGGGAGCCCCCTCTCCCAAAAAACAAATGCCTCAGAGAAGGGGTAGGCCGAGGAAGAACAAGGAGACCATGGAAGCGTGAGTTTTAGAAGAGCCACGAGCTAGATTGGTATCTAAAGAACTACTCATGCACACCATCTGGCTAGAAACTTCTAGAGGATCGAGCTGCAAAAACAGGAGAAAAACAAGGAGAGCAGATATCACAGGAGCGAATGATCAAGAGCCATCTCAGCAACTGAAGCAGGCAAAGCTTGCTATCACTAAACTCTATCATGAAAGCATGGAATTGAGGTGGAAGCTAGCGACAAACACTACAGAAGCATCAGCAGTACAGGGTCATGAAGTGATGCAGGAGCATCGCCAACAACAAGCAAGCGTGGGGGAAAATGCCAACGCATTTTGGAAAATGATAAATTGTTTGAAATGTTTTGAAGTTTGATATGTCAAATGTAAATGAAACAATTAAGAAAGAGCATACTTGTAGATTGTAATCAGACCTTGAGCGTCCCACTCTTGTCTGAAGGACTAAGAGGCATTTATGCTAGTAAATGTAAGTAGGTAGCTTTGAATTCTTAGATTAGACAGTTTTAGGAGCCGAAGGGAAAACGAATATAGACACCCTCACTTGTATCATTGTAACATTAGCAACAAAATCAATCAAGAGAGCATAGAGAAGAAGAAGCAAAGAGCTGTGTAGAGTAAAAACCCATGTACAAAAGTTATGGATTAATACAAATATTTTTAGTTCAGACTCATGGTGTTTAATTGTTTTATGTGTTGTACATGCTGATTGATATACGCTTGTTTACTCTCTGTTACGCATTTTCTTTGATGCGTGAATGTATGATTTCATGTTGAATGTCCGAAATATGAAGACAGGGGGAGTAAAGAATGAGTTTCAATTGTTTCTCTGTCTGAGCAAGAGGTTTACTGCAAGGAGTGCAGTGAAATTATCTGCAAGGTGTGCGTTGACAGAAGTCAGAGTTCGTCTTTGAAAGCTCAGGAGGGACACCATTGTTCTCATTCTCGCAGCCGTGCAAGGAGTGTGCAGGCTGAGTGAAGTCTCAGCGTTTGCATCCTAAGCGAAACTGTTGAAAGACTATTGTCATAGGGAGCGCGTAGAGTCGAAGAGGTTAAAATACTTGGAAGTATTTGCAGAATTTCCGCAAGGAGTGCGTGCAGGAATTTTACCTAAAGGACTTCAGGATTTTTCAATCAAGCTCAGGAGGGATAGGATCTTCGAAGTTTTCAAAGAAAATCTCAAGAGGGCTAGTGCCTTGAAGTGTCGGAAGGAGGCACAGTGACATTTTTTGTTGGTGGGTAAGTTTCATGAAAGCGTACTTGTTCATTTCACAGGAGTTGTTAAGGAGGCATTGGACGGTCGGAATTCTCCGTGGAGAATTTGCAAAGTCTCTAAAGCCCTCGGATTGTGCAAAGGAGCAAGGGAGTTACGGTTTAAAACCTTTGCATCTATATTCGCGAGGTTGCGAAAGGTGAAGTCACGAAACCACGAAAGAATCTAAGCCGTCTGTTAGAAAGAGGACACGTGTCGCGAGATCACCTGTATCAGGGATTCGAACATCGGAGGTCAGAACGAGAAGTTCTTCAACTTCGTGAGTGGTGAAGTCATGAGAAGATCGGGACCGTCCATCAGAGGAGGACAAGTGGCAGAGATTTAGGGATCTCGCGAACTCGAGGATTTGCAGGGTGAGAGCCCAAGAGTTGGGTGCTCCAAGTTGCGAGTGGAGAAATCGCGAGGAATGAGGAAAACCTTAGGATCCAGGTCAAGGGAGGACCGTTGGATTAGGAATCCCATCGCATTATGTGCATTCGGGGATTCAGAGGTTGAAAGGATTTTCTTTCGACAATAGAAGTTGTGAAGTGCCGAGATCCAAGGCACGAGTGCGGACACATGGTAGAACCACAAGGTAGGCCCGGGAAAATAGACAGGCAGACACATGTCACCTAGTAAGGAAGTCAATAGCTGTTGAACTCTTGTGTCTCAGGTATTCTTGAAAGGATGGTGCCAAGGTTGGACGTTGAAACATGTGAAGTGCCAAGTAGCAAGAGGAGCTTGCGTGAAGCTTATCCAGTGGTCACGCGTAGAGGGAATTGACGAAAGAAGGGCTATGCCCATTTCACGATCTCGGGTATCGTGAGATTGGAGAGGATAAGTCCGGAGTCATGACTCGCGAACTCACGAGATTGTGAGCTGCAAAAAGGACCTATGGATCGATAAATTTCAGATTCCAGCAAGGAATCGAAAGGAGCTGCTTTGGCTCAAGGGGATAGAAAACGATCCTGTGAGCGGATCTCGGTCCGAGGGCCGATAGATCTGCGTTATTTTTGGTATAAGAGCTTGAATCTGTTTGTATATTTCAGATAGGGAAAGAGAGAAAGAAAATCTCAGCCATGCCACTGAGAAGAAGGGATAGACAAACAACCGATCCACCAGAGGATAGGGAAACGCCAGAAAGAAGGGGTAGGCAGATGCAAAATCTAGCCATGGAAAGAGAGATGCATGACCTACGTGCCATAGTTGTGGACATGGAAATAAAGTAGAGGTGCACAGCTGGTGCTAGAGATGTCAGTGATTCTGAAAGTGAAAATGAAGCTGGACATGAAGGAGAAGAAGTCACAACAGAAGATGTAGCAAATGAACGCCTGATTAGGGTTGTTGCAAGAATGGGCGCTAGAGTAAAAATGGATATTCCAGTATATGAAGGAAACTTGGATGCTGAAGAGCTTCTAGACTAGATTAGAGCTCTAGACACATATTTGACCATCAAGATGTCGAGGAGGACAAAAAGGTCAAACATGTTGTCACAAGATTAAAAGGACATGCAACATTGTGGTGGGATGAGCTACAAGCTAACAGACGCTGCAAAGGCAAGCAAAAAATCAAGAGTTGGGATAGAATGATCACAAAGATGAAGGCGAAATTCATTCCCAAGGATTACCAGATTACTATGTTTCGAAGAATGTAGAATTTGAGACAAAAGCTGATGACAGTGAAGGAGTACACTGAAGAATTCTACAGGATGAACATCAGAGCAAGTCATCGGGAAAGCGATGATGAAAAGGTTTCCAGATATATGAATGGTCTGAGATACCACATTCAGGATGAGATGATCATGATGACCATTTGAATGGTGGAAGATGCTTACCAGATGGCTCTAAAGGCTAAAGAGAAGCTGAGCCGAAAGCAGGGTCAAAGAGGCCGAGGCAAAAGTCAACCCAGCGGCAAATCTATTGCCCAGGATAGAAATCAGAAATCCAAGGAAGAGTGGAAGAAACCTCAGACTCGGAATGAGAGAGGTGGAATATCACAGAGAGGGAAGAATACTGAATAGAGGGGTCAGTATGCTAATGGAAACATTTTTCCTCGTACCAGAGGTAGAGGAAGAGGAAGAGGTGGAGTGGTGAAATGCTTCACATGTGGAAAGGTCGAACATAAATCTTATGAGTGTCCAAACAAAAAGAAAGAAGGTGGTGAGACTCACATTACCGAAGCACAGAGGCGAAATGTTGAGGTAGAAGATGCTGAAGGCGGAAGATCACTGATGATGCAAAAATTTCTCTTAACACCAGAGAAGGAGGTGGAGAGCTCGGTCCAAAGGAACATACTTTTTCGGACCGCTTGCAACACCAAATATTGGGCATGCAAAGTCATCGTGGATAGTGGTAGCACAGATAATCTCATTTCTATAGATATGGTAGAAAATATGGAGCTGGAGACTATTGAACATCCAAGCCCATACAGAGTTTCGTGGCTACAAAAAGGACATCAGGTAAATGTCACTAAACAATGTTTAGTTGAATTTAAAATAGGAGGGTATAAAGATGAAATACTCTGTGATGTTATTCCCATGGATGTTTGTCATCTATTGTTGGGTAGACCGTGGCAGTATGACGGAAATGTGATTCATGATGGGAGGAAGAACACATACACCCTAGAGAAGAATGGGAGAACTCACATGTTGCTTGAAATTAAATATAAGGAGGTGAAACCTGAAGCAAGAAACATTGTACTTCTCATGAGTGGGAAGGAACTTCTTATAGAGGTTAAGAAGAAGGAGGAACCGCAATTCATTGTGGTCAGGAAGCCTAAGATTGATTTAACCAGTACAAGGGTAGATGACTGGAAGAGGTTCATGAATTGTTAGAAGAGTTTGTTGACATAGTATTGGACAAACTACCTCGTTTGTTGCCACCAATCAGAAGTGTGATTCATCATATTGATCTCATACCTGGAGCTAGTTTACCAAAAAAAGAAGCATATAGATTGACACCACAAGAGAATCAAGAAGTCAAAAGACAGGTCCAGGATTTAATGGACAAAGGGTTGGTTAGAGAAAGCTTGAGTCTGTGTGTTGTTCTGAAAGTGATCAGTCTGAAGAAAGATGGAGGCTGGAAGATGTGTACTAACTCAAGAGTGATCAACAAGATAACCATCAGGTACAGATTTCCATTGCCAAGGATGGATGATTTGATGGATTGTTTGAGTGGAGACAAATTTTTTTCAAAGATTGATTTGAAAAGTGGATATCACCAGATTCGTATGAGAGAAGGTGATGAATGGAAGACAACCTTCAAGACTAACAAAGGGTTGTATGAATGGCTTGTTATGTCGTTTGGCTTAACCAACATGCCAAGTACCTTCATGATATTGATGAATGAAGTCCTGAAAGAGTTCATTGAAAATTTTTTCATTGTGTATCTTGATGACATACTAATTTTCAGTAAAACAGAGGTAGAGCATTTGAAACATTTGGCTACAGTGATGAAGGGGATACAACAAGAAAAGCTGCTGATAAACATGAAGAAATACTCATTCATGAAGATAGAGCTCATTTATTTGGGGTTTGTTATTCCTGCAGATAAGTTGAGGATGGATCCAGATAAGGTGGAGGTAATTAAGAATTGGCCATCACTGAAGAGTATATTTGAGGTTCGAAGTTTTCATGGATTGGTTAGTTTCTACCGAAAGTTCATAAGGAATTTCAGTGGAATTAGTGCACCAATGATGGACACAGTGAAGAAGAGACACAAGTCTTTTGACTGGACAGAAGAGGTTGAGAAAAGTTTTAATTTTTTGAAAAGGAAAATCACGGAACAACCAATTTTGGTGTTGTCGGATTTCAAAAAGACATTTCAAGTAAAATGTGATGCAAGTGGATTTGCAATAGGGGTAGTATTGAGCCAAGAAGACAGGTCGATAGCATACTTCAGTGAGAAGTTGAATGAAGCAAAAGTGAAATACTCCACGTATGACAAGGCGTTCTATGCTATTATCCAGGCATTGAAGAAGCGGAGACACTACTTGATTCCTAAGGAGTTTGTCTTATACAGTGACAATCATGCTTTGTAATTTGTGACTCAACAGGAGAAGTTGAATCAAAGACATGTTAAATGGGTTGAATACATGCAGAACTTTACTTTTGTAACTAAGCATATTTTTGGAACTGCTAACAAAGTTGTTGATTCTTTGAGTAGGAAATTTTTGTTGTTGCAGGAGTTCAAAATCAAAACACTGGGTTTTGATGATCTCAGGGACATGTACAGAGATGATCCAGATTTTAAAGAGGTGTATGAAGCAGCTGAGAATCCAATTCTCAAGGACAGGAGTCAATGGACATAATACATGATCTAGGAAGGATTATTGTTTAAGGGTAATCAACTTTGTATTCAAAAATGCTCCATGAGGGAGAATTTGCTGAAGGAGAAACACAGTGGAGGATTGGCCAAACATTTCGGTCATGAAAAGATGTTCTCAAATTTAAACAAGTCATATTTTTGGCCAGGAATGAGAGCAGAGGTCAAAAGATTCATGGACAGATGCATAATTTGTTAGCATTCAAAAGGGAAGAGGCAGAATGCAGGCTTATATCAACCGTTACCCATACCTGAGAGGCTGTGGGATGTAGTAAGCATGGACTTCATATTGGGGCTGCCAAGAACACAAAGAGGGTTTGACTCGATCTTTGTGGTGGTAGATAGATTTTCTAAAATGGCACACTTCATACCATGTCAGAAAACCAGTGACGCAACTCACATTGTGAATCTGTTTTTCAAAGAAGTTATTTGACTTCATGGCTTACCAAGGAGCATAGTTTCGAATCGAGACACCAAGTTCATGGGAAACTTTTAGAGAACCTTATGGAAAAAGCTGGGAACAAACTTGTCATTCAGTTCAGCTTATCATCCTGAGACGGATGGACAGACAGAAGTTGTGAACAAAAGTTTGGGAGACTTGCTGAGGAGCTTGGTGACAGAACACCACAGTCAGTGGGATAATATTCTGCCACAGACAGAATTTGCTTATATTGATTCAATCAATAGAAGAACAGGGTAGAGTCCATTCCATATTGTTTACGGGATGCAGCCAAGAGGAGTTTCATAATTGAGAGATTCAGAACATAATGCAACTAGGAGTGCTAGTGCAGAGGATTTCACAAAAGTGATGAAGCAACTTCATAGCCAGCTGAAGGAGCGATTGCAGAACTTGAGCCAAGAGTATAAGCGTAGAGCAGATCAACATAGGAGACAACTTCAATTTGAGGTTGGTGATTTGATTCTGGCACATTTGAGAAAGGAAAGGTTTCCGAAAGGGACATATAACAAATTGAAGATGAAGAAGATTGGACCATGTAAGGTCTTGAAGAAATTTGGGGCAAATTCTTATGAGATTGAATTACCCGATGGGATCGGAATTTCTCCGATATTCAATGTCTCATATTTGTACCCATACAAATTTGAGGAAGAAGGAACACATGATGAGAAACCAGAGGTTTAGTGGACTAAACAGATTCCAGTTGTAGAGAAGCCACAGATGGAAAGCATACTCGACAAAAGAGTTAGAAAAAGGACCAGAAGAAAGGAATATTTCAAATACTTGGTCAAGTGGAAGGGAAATCCAGTTGAAGATGCTAGATGGGAGAATGAAGTAGAGATCCAGAAGCATGGACAGACCGTGTCAGAGCTCATGGATAGGAGCCCATGAAAATTTTCAAGCGAGGGAGTATGATGCAGGAGCATCGCCAGCAACAAGTGAGCATGGGGCAAAATGACAATGCATTTTGGCACATGATAAATTGTTTGAAATGTTTTGAAGTTTGATACATCAAATGTAAATGAAACAATTAAGAAAGAGAGTACTTGTAGATTGTAATAAAAACTTTAGCGTCCCACTCTCTTCTGAAGGACTAAGATGCATTTATGCTAGTAAATGTAAGTAGGTAGCTTTGAATTCTTAGATTAGACAGTTTCAGGATCGAGAGGGAAAATGGATATAGACACCCTCACTTGTATCATTGTAACATTAGAAGAAAAATCAATCAAGAGAGAATAGAGAAGAAGAAGCAAAGAGATGTGTAGAGTAAAAACCCATGTACAGAAGTTCTGGATTAATACAAAGATTTTTAGTTTAGACTCATGGTGTTCAATTTCTTTCTGTGTTGTACATGTTGATTGATATACACTTGTTTACTCTCTATTATGAATTTTCTTTGATGCGTGAATGTATGATTTCATGTTGAATGTATGAAATCTGAAGAGAGGGAGAGTAAAGAATGAGTTTCAATTGTTTCTCTGTCTGAGCAAGAGGTTTCCTGCAAGGAGTGCAGTGAAATTGTTCGCAAGGTGTGCGTTGACAGAAGTGAGAGTTCGTCTTTGAAAGCTTAGGAGGGATAACATTGTTCTCATTCTCGCAGAAGTGCAAGTTAAGCATAGGAGTTGTGCAAGGAGTGCGCAGGCCGAGTGAAGTCTTAGTGTTTGCAACCTAAGCGAAACTGTTGAAAGATTGTTGTCACAGGGAGCGTGCAGAGTCGAAGAGGTTCAAATACTTGGAAGTATTTGCATAATTTCCGCAAGGAGTGCGTGCAGGAATTTTACCCAAAGGACTTGAGGTTTTTTCAATCAAGCTCAGGAGGGATAGGATCTTCGAAGCTATCGAAGAAAATTTCAAGAGGGCTAGTGCCTTGAAGTGTCAGAAGGAGGCGTAGAGACATTGTTTGTTGGTGGATAAGTTTTGTGAAAGCGTACTTTTTCATTTCACAGGAGTTGTTAAGGAGACATTGGACGGTCGGAATTCTCCGTGGAGAATTCGCAAAGTCCCGAAAGTGATCGGATCGTGCAGAGGAGCAAGGGAGTTACGGTTTAAAACCTTTGTATCTAGATTCGTGAGGTTGCGAAAGGTGAAGTCATGAAATCGTGAAAGAATCTAAGCCATCTGTTAGAAGGATGACACGTGTCGTGAGATCACCCGTATCGGGGATTCGAACATCAGAGGTCAGAAAGAGAAGTTCTTCAACTTCGATAGTGGTGAAGTCACGAGAAGATTGGGACCGTCCATCGAAGGAGGACAGGTGGCAGAGATCTAGGGATCTTGCGAACTCAGAGATTCACAGGGTGAGAGCCCAAGAGTTGGGTGCTCCAAGTCGCGAGTGGAAAAATCGCAAGGAGCGAGGACAGCCATAGGATCCAGGTCAAGGGAGGACCATTGGATCAGGAACCCCATCACATTTCACTCATTCGGGGGTTCGGAGGTTGAAAGGAGTTGCTTTCGACATCATAATTCATGAAGTGCAGAGAGCCGAGGCATGAGTGCGGACACATGGTAGAACCACAAGGTGGGCCCGGGAAAATAGACAGGCGGACAAATGTCAACTAGTAAGGAATTCAACACCTGTTGACCTCTCCCATCTCAGGTATTCGTGAAAGGAAGGTGCCAAGGTTGGACGTTGAAACATGTGAAGTGTCGAGTAGCGAGAGGAGCTTGCGTGAAGCTTAGCCAGTGGTCATGTGTAGAGGGCACTGATGAAATAAGGGCTATACCCATTTCGCGATCTCGGGTATCACGATATTGGAGAGGAAGAGTCGGGAGTCACGACTCGCGAACTCGTGAGATTGCGAGCTGTGAAAAGGACCCGTGGATCGATAAATTGTAGATTCCAGTGAGGAATCGAAAGGAGTCGCTTCGGCTCAAGGGGATAGAGAACAATCCTGTGAGCAGATCTCGGTCCGAGGGTCGATAGGTCTGCATCATGAAGGGAACATGGCATGGTTGAAAAGGAAGCTTAGAGAGGTGCATGACACCATTTTATAGTTGTGAGAAGCACAAATACTGGTGGAAGAAAGGCATACAGAGAATTCCAGAGAAGGCGAAGTGGGCGAGAAGGAATCCCATGTGGCTCTTTCCAACGCACGGGAAAAGAAAGTTTAGCAGACGTTCGTTTCTACATCCAATAAACATAAGACAAATCTTGATAGTTTTGAGGGGCACGTTTCCCTAAAGCAATATACCTTTTTGATAATGACTGTGACAATCAAACAACCACTTGTTTCGTACTCTCCTCTATAAAATGAGTGCGTAACAAAAATTAGAGCCGTTATAGAAGACATCAAGCTCCTGAAAAACACCTGTTCGCTGGGACATTGGATCTAAGTGATACAATGACACATCTTTCTCCGTATCGAAGCGTGATCGATGATCAGATTCCCATGGCAAACCTGCAAACTGTCTTGAGTGAATAGATGTGATTATTGTCTATTTTTGGAAATCACCATGCGAAGAATCTTCGGAGCATCCTGCTCAGTTTTCCTAGTTTAGGGTTAGTAGTTAGGAGGCAGGGTATCCCATGTGGCACCGTCGTTTATATATTTCATCTTTTCGATGTAAGCCAGGCTGGTTGGCAAATTTAGTAGACAACAACTATTGTATGTAATCTGAGTTTTGACCAGAATTTAATGCAAAGGTCCTGTAACATGATGAAAAGATTCTAGTTGTAGCAGTTGGATGTATTGTTTTTTATCTCTTTACGTATGTTCTTCCTATCATATTTTATTCATATTTTTTTCTGTCTATTTCAGAACAAATTTTTGAACCTATGGATCCCTATACAATGCCCCTTGTTCGTGCCATTTAGACAAAACGTTTTCTTCTAAAGCTAAATCTGAATTCTCCCACAACGATGCTCCGAGTTACTTCTTGTATTTTATCCCGCCACACATTACAATTTTACACTAAAGTTTGTTGTTCGCCTAGCCTTATCCTCTCGAGTCCAGTCACTGAGTCATTTGTCTTGTATTTTCCTCAGATTGACCCCATATCCCAAGTCTTACTTTCCTACACCAATATAACCAGAACCCATTATATCATAGGTGTTAAATCTAGCCATTGTTTTCAAAGTCATATCCTGTGTGGAGACTACACCATTTTTGAGAGAGCCCTCTCCAAATCCGAAAGGCTAGTTTTGGGTCTCAAAGTTGGTTGAAAAAGTTACCTTCGTCATTTTTTTATTAGCCGAACAGATTTATGGAGTGATAACATAACCCATGGATGTTGCAGCAGAAATAATCATCCAGATGGAAGTGTATCAAGAAACAGGATAAAATGTCTCCTCATAATCTATTCCCTCCACCTGAGAGAATCCTCTAGCAACAAATCTCATTTTGTGCCTCTCGATGCTTCCGTCAACTATGTGTTTGATATTGTACATCCATTTGGAAGTCACTGGAAACTTTCCCCGAGGTATTGAAACAATATCCCACACATCATTCTTCATGATTGATTGATTCTCCTCCATCATGACATCTCTCCATACTGGATGACTAGTTTCCTCCTCATAACATGAAGGCTCAAAATGAATGATGTGGCTCATAGTTGTGGCATAGAATGAATATCTCTAAGGTTTATTTCTCACTCAAAAGGTATCACAAGGAGATGCATATCCTTCTACCTCCTAGAGAGTCTGATGAGCCCATGTAGGTCTCTTTTGATTTACTACAATATCTCTAGGAACATCAACTGGAACTACAGGATAAATGGGATCAATTGGATCAATTTGATCAATATCTGTGTGAGATCCTCTAGATATCTTAAAGGATACCTCTTCCTCAAAGGTAACATATTTTCTCACCTTAATCTATCTCTGACCAGGGATGTAGATGAGATATTCCTTCTAAGACTCATTGTACCCCACAAATGTACCCTTTCTTCTTGAAGGGTATAGCTTGATCCTTTTCTCCCTGGGTATATGAATGTATACTAGACATCCAAATATCCTAAAGTGTCCAATATCATGATTTCAATTTGGTGAAGGCCTCCTCGGGAGTCATGTTCCTTAAATTCTTATGAGGAATTTTGTTCTGAACATACACTGCAATCATGGATGTCTCTTCCCACAAAAAAATGTCGATCATGCTAAGTCATCTTACACCATACTCAACATATTGAGGTTCCCTCATGAAAAAAATGTCTAAGACATATCAAGGTTCCCTCATGGAACCAATGTCTTACAAGACTTATCAAGGTTTCCTTGTGAAACTTTGGTTCCTTTATATGACCATCTGAGGAATGTCAGGATGAAGTCTACATTCCCCCCTACTAGTCCACATGGGACCCTCTAGGGAGAATGTCTCATGATGTTGCCTCAAACATCAACAATAAAGAAAATGTTATTTTTGTCCCTCGAGGCTCTGTATGGTTGAGCTCTACAACCTGGTCAGACTAGGCTATGTTCATTTATGATCAGGTTCTCAACGCCGCACACAGTTTTTTTTTTCTCTTCTTCGATAGACTTAAAGATTGCATCGAGCATAGAAGACAAGAATTTTCAAATGATATGATTCATATCTCAGTCCTAGAAATTTCAGGCTTGGCAAGGAATTTTATCCTTTCATCCCTAGCCATAATCACTATCACTTTCTCCTCTCTATCTTCGTCGTATGATTCAATATTATTCTACTCGCATTCAACTGAAGAAAAAATTATTATCAAGGCCCTCACTGTTACTCTTCCCAACTTGACCAAATAGTTTCCAATAAGATAAAGAAAGAATCAACAAGATGATTGCAATCAGGGATATCATCATAGCCATTCCGCCGAACAAATATGGAACCGGTGACTGCCATGCCAAATGTTTAATATTATTCATGCTTTGTTTAACCATTGAATACTATTTCTACCACTTTACTAAATATAAGGATTTTGCATAAAATGAATTCTCTTAACCAAACAAAGCCTACACATTATCCAATAAGACTCGATTATTACTTGCATTTTGAGTACTTTGCATGGATGGCTATGTGGAATCTCAATAGAGATGAAAGGTGATGTTAAGTCAAACATTTTGAATACGTTTCCACTTTGTCATGAGGGGAACCGTGGGACCAATCGTATTTTCATGATTTTGGATGGTTTACTTTAAAAATATATCAAATCTCTATGGATGGTCCAACCAAGGGTTTTCGCATTTCGTGCTTGATAAAATTGATCACAAAATTAGTAAAATATTTTTCCAATCAAGTGGGCCTTCTCTTCTTGTCCCTATTCAATTTATTCCCTCTTAGTCATGAAATATATACATTGATCTGATGAGACAGATAAAAATAGTTTAATTTCTCATCCCTTTGTTTGATCATTTTGTTTCGACATCTGTGGTGTGTTTACTTTCTTCACATGAGTTACTTAAACAAAAGGCTCGACCTTCTCTCATAAGAACAACATTCTTGTTCGAGAAACAAAACCAAATGATGGATAAACCTCATACTATTGCAAACTTAGTAGCAATTCACACACAAACCATCTACTCTCACCTAATTCTCATAGGCTTCCATTTTATTTCTATTTACCTGGCCCCTTCCGTGAGGGAGTCAAGCCTAGTACTGATATGATACCATGTTTTTTTTATTTTTATAAAAGACATGATCGATATATTATTACAATGATGAGTGTTCCACATATAGGGAACATATGGTGACCATCCATAAAAGGATGTGTCCCTTGAATAATCAATAACTATTTATTATTATTATTTGCTTATTATATATGATATTTAATAATTAATAATTATTATTCTAAGAGAATGTCTTCCCGATGTTCTCCAAACATCAACAACATGTCATCTTGAATCATCTGCCAACATGGAACCACTTCCACCTATTTTCTGATGAACCCTCCTAACCACATGCCTATAATAGGTCACTAAAGTGGCATTGATTTGTCTTATGTGGCATGTGTGCATGGAACTTTTCTTCAATGAGGTTTGTATCTGAGATGTAGCCTCTCCCAATGCAACATGTATTGTAAGAACCCTGGATTCCCGGATGCCAAGTCCCACATCTGACATGCATCTCTCTATAATAACACTTCACTTTATGATCCAAGAGGATTTCAGTGGCCAAGCAGTGATAGAGTTCACAAATATCTTCCATACCTTGCACACCAATATGCATATCAAATAGTCTAAGAGACATCTAGTTCTCAAATATCATGGTGGTTTGCATATATACATCTAGGAATAAATGGAGTTTTTGGACATCTCATCCTTGGGCGTAGCCTATCAATATGTCATTAAAATCGAGCAAAAGATTAAACAAAAGATGCGAAAATTTGGGCTTGGGAACCCCTCACAACAAATGAAGGGCAAAGGCAGTCCCAACCTGCAGAACAAATGACATAAAATATGGACAACCTCAAGATAGCTAATCGAAGCCGCAATAAAATAAGGACAACAAAAATATGAAGAAAGATGCTATGAAGTGGTGCAATTTACATAAGATCTCCTGACATAACAATGTTGATTGTTGCTCAAAGAAGTCATTGGTGGCATAGGTGAAAGCCTTTGAATCAGATGTAGGTTCTGATTCTAATTCAGAACCAGAAAAATGGAGATTTATCATTGACATGGAACCCAGTGCCACGATTGATACCACCAAGATCTAGCCCGGTGAACCTAATGAGCTAGAGGAAGGAGAGCACCTCTTTCATTCACGGATGTGGGTGAAAGGCACTCAACTAAACTTCATTGTTAATAGTGGTAGCCAAAAGAACTTCGTATCAGCAACGGTTGTCAAGCAATTGGCCCTACCAAAAGTGAAACACCCACAACCCTACACCATCATATGGCTCCACCAAGGGAGTGATCTTCACGTCATCCAATAGTGCCTCTTGTCATATGACATAAAACCATTCAAACATGAGGTATTGTGAGATGTTGCCCCCCTTGAAGTTTTTGATGTTCTTTTGGGCCAACCTTATTTATGGAAACATCATGTTGTATATGAGTCTAGGCCTTGCAATGTCATTATTAATTTGAACAAGAAATTGTATAGGATACCCGAAATAGTCCCACCTAGTACCATTTCCTTGATGTATTCCAAGCAATGCAAGAAGTTCATCTCTCAGACCGAGAAGTTTGTCTTCTCTATGATTCTCTCTCAGAGTGAATGAAAGATTGCAGCCACATCCATGGCCTTCATGACCGACCTATCCATGTATCAGAATCAAGTGGATAAGTTCATGGAAGAATACAAAGACATATTATCCTCACCTACTAGGGTACCTATGCACTGTCAGTTCAAGCATTCCATCGATCTGACCCCCGATGCACTGCTACCCATTGGACTAGTCTATCATCATTCTATGTTAGAAAAAGAGGAGATCCATCGTCATATCCAAGAACTACTCCACAAGGGGAACATCCGACCCAGATAATCACCTTGTGGTATCTTGATCGTTCTTGTGTAGAATAAAGATGGGGCACAATGACTCTGCATTGATTACCATACCCTACATAAAATCATAGTCAAGAACCAGTACCCGATTCCCTGAATCAACGATCTCCTTGATCAACTCAAGGGAGCCAAATATTTTAGTAAGATTAATCTGAAGTCTGGCTACCATCAGGTCCCAATAGAGCATACAGATGTATGGAAGATTTCCTTCAATTCAAAAAAAGGTATTTTTGAATGGATGGTCATGCCCTTTGGTTTGACAAATGCCTCAAAAAATTCCATGAGGTTGATGGATGATATCTTGTGGCCTTTCACCAATTCTTTTGTATTGGTGTACCTAGATGACATCCTGATCTATAACAAGACTTGGGTGGAACACTTGCAGCAAATTCAACAGGTTATGCACACTCTGTGACAACACAAGCTATATACCAAATTGGAAAAATTCTCCTTCAGCATGGACAAATTCCACTACCTAGGCTACATTGTTGATGCGCATGGTGTGCATGTGGATCCAACCAATATAGAATTCATCCATGACTGTCCATCTCCAACCATACTCATTGAGCTTCATATATTCTTAGGCCTTGCCAATTTCTATCGCAGGTTTGTGTTGGGATTCTCCCATATTGCATGGGCCCTCATCCAAATAACTAGAGGTGGTGGTAAGAAAAACATTGTGTGGGGAATGTCCCAACAAAAAATGTTCGATCATCTGAAGTAGCGCTTGTACTCCGCCCTAGTGCTTTCATTACATGAACTGTAACAACCTTTTGAGATCCAGACATGAGATGCTTCATATTATGTTGTGGGTGTAGTCATCACTCAACATGACCACCCTCTGGCCTATCATAGTGAGACACTATCATATGTCATATTTAAGTATCCTACTTATGACAAATAAATTTACTCCATTGTGGAAGCCTACCGCCAGCGAAGGAATTACATTCTCGAGAAGGAGACAGTCATCCACACTGATCATAAGCCATTACAGTTCATGCAAACACAAGGAAAATTGCAGAATGACATGGTCCAAATATTTGCGGCAGTTCCACCTCAACATCAAGTATAAAACAAAAAGTACCAACTGAGTTTATGATTGACTCATGCTACCTCCAATCTTGGCACTCAGCACAATGCTCAATTTGTGCGGCCATGAGACCTTCGTATGGCCCCACCTCTATGAGATAGATCATGACTTCACCAACACCTACCATATGTTGGGTGTGAACACAATTGTCATGAAATTCAATCTTCAGTATGGGATGTTGTTCCATATGTGCCATCTATGCATTCCATCATGTGAGTGAGCGAACCTGATTTTGGAATCTCACTACAATCGGGTAGCAGGACACTTCGACATGGAAAATATAGTGGCATTGTTGCAGCGACATTTCTATTGTATGAAACTTTTACATGATCTCAACAAGTATATCTGCTCCTACACTACCTATGCTATTAGCAAACTAGCCATTAAGAAACAAGGCATGTAAACTCCTCTTCCTACTCTTGACAGGCCCTAGGAATCCATCTCAATGGACTACATGTCGGGTCTTTCATCTATTAAGAAAGGAAATGACTATGTTTTTGTGGTTGTTGACCACTTTTCCAAGATGGAGATTTTGGTCACCTGCAAGATGAGCATCATAGAAGAGGCCACTGCGAAGACCTTATTTGAACAAGTGTGGGTCCACTTTTGGATTCCACAAACCAATATCTCATATCGGGACATTCGTTTCCTCATCACATTTTGGTCGAGCCTCTGGCCACTATTGGAAACCAAGCTCAAAAAGTACACTTCCATCCACCCCTAGACGGATGACCAAATCGAGGTCATCAACTAGATGATCATGCACATCCTGTATGTACAATTACAAGAACCCCCACACTTGGGATGAGATTCTTCCCTATATTCAACACAACTACAAAATATCCATAGATATCTCAATTAACACAACCCCTTTCAGGTGGGGTTGGGATTTCAACCATTGGGTTCGATGGATGTTGCACTACCCCTTGCGGCCACCCAAGTAGACTTGTTGTTCACCTCAACTGGAGCTAACAAATTCACCCAACTCATTCAACGGATCCATCACATCCACCCATAGGTTCAGGATATTTTACAGAATTCCAATGCCAAGTACAAGAAACGCCATGATCAACACTGGCTGCCACACTAGTTTCAGGTGGGAGACAAAGTTTGGTTGCACTTGTAGTAAGAACGCTTTATAGGGCCTCATCGAAAGATTTTTCCACTTAATTATGGAACCTACACCATCACCACGGCTATGGGTAACAATGATTTTGAGCTCAACCTTCCCCCATTCCTTGGCTTGCACCCAATATTCAATGTGGACCTCCTTCAACCTTATTTTCCACCATTATTGGACACCTCAGAGATAGTAGAACAATTGATACCAACAAAGATCAAACGTGAATGCATGGAACAAGAACCCATTGATCTTATCGTGGACATGTAGGTCAAGGGAACTCACCATCAAAGGATCTAAATTTATCGAGTTCTCAAAGCAGGGCAACTCATGAACCAAGGTAAGTGGATCACCTAGGGAAAAATTCAACATAAATTTCCTCATCTGATGGGGGAATGCAACGAAGTGGATATAATTGCTTCCTAAGGGGGTAGGATTGATCCAGGAGGATCTTGATGGCCACCCACCTTGTCCAACTAGCTCAAAACAATTTTTTGACAACTTACTATTTTTAGCATTTTTTTAGTTTCTAAGCTTCTGGGGCCATTTTGAGGGTTTAAATAACACTTTTTCCTGATCACACACCTCAATGATAGCTAAAATATCTGATTGAGACCCCTAAATTAATATCATTTTCAATACCTTTCCAATGAGCTATCATGCGCCCTAAATGGAGATTGTATGTAAAATTTACGACCTCGGGAAGTTGATGTACTAAATTACCCCAATGGGGCCCACATGACTTTTGGCGCTTCATCTCCTAGGGTTAGGTTTTTGGATTTATAGGGTTTTTTAATTCATTTTTATTGTAAGAAGGCCGTCATAGCCTCATTGTACTCATCTTCTTCTGAACGAGCATAGTCGTCACATCTCTTCTCAGAGATAAGCTACCACCATTCTAGAAAGCTTGTTTCAATCTTCATTTTACAGTTTCAACATGTTTCTTATTTAATAGAAATCCAACTTTACTGTATCTCTATTTTTATTCACTGTGTTTCTATGTTAATATTATAAATTTGTGTTTTCATTTCATTCTTCTCATAAATCTGGATCAATGTCAAATCCTACATCTGGAATCTGGCCCCTTTCCACAAGACTTTACTCCAAGGGACTTTGGATGCTTGGATATCTTCTATCCATAGTCACCCATGGTATATCCAATGATTGTTGGTTATGACAATATGATCTAATGGCTCTATTACAATGATGGCTTAGCTCCATTGCACTTCATCTGAGAACCGAGACTTTGTTAATGTCACACTTCTTGGTCCTGTGGATGGTGATAGTTTCATGTGGTCGGGGTTCCCATTCCACACTCAACTGCATGGTATTCGACATCTAACCCTTTGCAACAAAAAAAATCACAAGGACCCTCATGTATTTCACAATGTCTTTCACCAAAATCTTCCATCATGGAACTACCATAGGGAAAAGTGTCACCATGGCTCCATGATGTCCTCCAAGTCACCCTATCATGTGGATCTTTGTCACATTGACATCATGGTATTGAAAAAATATTCAAAAAGTTCAAAATTTTCCAATTTCGTGCAAAATTTCTCTATTTTCCAAGAAACGGTTCGACTTACCAACACCCCACTAGATCGGCCTTTGCAAAAAAAGAAATATTCAAATTATAGTCATCCCATGCATCCAAAGCACTACAACCAATATCTGATACCAATCAATGACACACCCCACTATGAAGGTGCCTCAAACACTTACGTTCCTGAGCTGTGATAAAAAATATGATACCTTTCTTACGAAAAATATGAATATAATAGCATAGATGAAATATCAAGAAACATGCATGAATGATAAAAAAAGAATAAATGGACACAAAAATCAATTAATAATAGCTAGCATGTCTTAAACATATCACATGGACAAATGAAATACACAACATAATCAAATTACAAAGAAACACAGAGAGACATATATTTTCAAATAATTTCACCAACTAGTTGTAGACATTGAATGTTCCACCCAACCTTAGAAACTATTGTTATAGATATCAACAACTGGTCACCCATTATCTAGGGCTATGAATACATAAGGATGGGTCCCAGGATGACTCTAGTTTTCCCAAACCAACTTGGGTAATCAAATCTCACAGTTTCTCAACCATACAATAACACTATTTTACTATCTCTCTTTTCCATAATCCTGCATAACCCAAGAGCATGGACCCCCTTCATTTCCACACACACCCTTGGGATTTTCATCTTTACCAGGGATCTAGTGCTACTAATCAATAATATCAATGCTATAACTTCCAAGAATATCAACTATAGATGTTCTTGGAATTGTTGTGAGCATTCTCATGCATAGAAGCATTCGTATGAGATCTCCCTAATGTGATTATGCATTTGTATGATATTTTTATTGTCCACTTCTACAAGACACTTTTCTTATAGAGTTTGAAATGTTAGTCGAACTCACCATCTTGATCCATCCCATATTCTTATCCACATGTCCCTATCATCTCCTATGAAAAAACAAGCAATATCTAAAAATATTTGTTTCTTGTCTCCATCGAGGGAGTCATAACTAATCATAAGTGTCTTCTTTATTTCAGCTGAAAGTTCACTGAATTAATAATTTTTTTTTTTATTTGATGAAAGATCAAAGTGCCTGAAAAATTAAAAGAGCCTGACGTTCCTAAAAAATGTAATAGTTTGATCATTATTAATAATAAAATACATCATTGGCTGCAAGATGCAAAAGGGAAAAAGTTATAGGGGGATATGATTCCATGACATAGGGGGGAAGTTGAGGGGATACAAATTTACCTTTTTGAATTATTTTTATTTTACCCACCTTGGAATTTTAGAGCAAATGATGGGTTTATGTGAGCTTCTTGGGGGAAGGCCACATTATGCTTTCTATATTTTAACCATGTTCTTGATTGTCTTGGGGGTTGGCCATTCATTCTCACTAAAATATTTTTTGGGAGTCATTCCTCTCTAATTCACTCTTCTTTCTCATTATTGTGTTTGCATGGGAAAGGAAAACAAATTGATGAAGGTAAGAAACTAAGGTTGGTTGGATATAGGAATTACTAAAGTATTCCAACAATTATTTGATGCATGTAGACCTATGATGCATTGTCATATTGATAAATCGTGTTCACATTTGCGAATCCTGAGAGTTTTAGGATTGATATTTCCTAACCAGTAGCACTGAATCCCTAGAAAGAGGTGGAAAACTTGAGGGACTGTGTGGAAGTGAAGGGGGTTCTTTTTCTTTGGTTTGTGCATGCTCAAGGGAAGAGAGCTTGTAAACTGGATTTTGTTATGTATTTGAGAAACCTTTGATAGCTTGATTACTAACTAGTTTGGGAATATGAGTGTCGGTCTGAGACCCATTCTTTTGGATTCATATCCCTGGATAGGGGGTTTTCTACTATTGAGGCTTGGAATAAAAATTTCTAAGGTTTAGTTGAACGTCCTTGGTCTATAACTAATTGGTGATTGGTATTATTAAAGATAAGTGCTCTCTGTCATGTGTTTCTCTACTTGTATATTTATTTCCATTGTATATTAATTATTATCTCTCATATATGTATTTATAATGAGAATTCTTATTGGTTATTTTTATGCATGTTTGTTGGCAGCCAACCCAATTTTTTTTTATTTCTCTCAAAAAGATGCCTACACCCCCTTGTCGTATTACGACAAATCATTGTCGCATTGTGTTAATGGACATTCGTCTCATTTTTGCGACCATTACAATTCAATTTCGATTCAGTTTTCACAACTGCAAGTGTGAAAACACCTCTTTCGTTGCCTGGATTGTTGTCATTTTTTTTGGTTGATTTGCTAAAAGACACTTGACCACTGTTTTATTACATGACTGCTAAAAGGCTCTCTCGAACTTATGTCTTGTTTACACATTTAGATATGATTTGATTCCTAAACCTTTGGGCATAAAAGTTATTGGTTTTGTTCTGATCTTATGAAAATCGTAATAGATTTGGTCTTATTGCTTTTATCCTTATTATTGCTTTCACTCATTCATTATATGAAAAGCTTTGGATCATAATGTTCTCAAAAGATTGGAATACAAACTTATACAATATACACCGAATACATTGGCAAGTTTGTAAGGTATGATAGCAATGGTTTCAAAGCGCATGAATTAATCACATTGAACTTTACGAATTGATGCTTGGTATACGTTGAATGTTTCATAAGTCCCGAGCTATGTATTAGTTGTAAACCCTGTGGTTGAGCGATTGATTGAACGATGGAATTGGCACGTTAGATCGATAGTTAATGCTGGTACTGTGTTTGTTTTAAACTTAACACTTGGCACATTATTATCATATGAGGTGTTGGTTCTGACTCGGATGAATGGCACGTAGAAGTGGTGA
>ML801611.1:63938-81379 GCA_009831015.1 Picea engelmannii
AGCTCCCATTTTTAGGGAGCTCCTTCTGGGCTTAATTCTGAGATATACATGATCTCCTGTTTGGAACTCTCTTGGAGTTCTCTTTTGATCAGCATAACTTTTCTGTTGGTTCTGAGCGACCTTCAGATTTTGTTTTATCTGAGACACTCGTTGTTCCATTTCTTTCAACATATCGGGTCCAATAGAAATCCTATTTACAGGATTACTCCAGCTGACTGGAGTATTACACTGTCTACCATAGAGGACCTCGAACGGACTCATCTTTAAGGACGCTTGATAGTCGTTGTTGTAGGCAAATTCTACCAATGGCAGGTAGTCTTCCCATTTCTTGGGCTGATGCATCACATGCATCCTTAACATATCTTCTAGTATCTGATTTACTCTTTCTGTCTGTCCATCGGTTTGAGGGTGATAGGTGGTACTAAACAACAATTTGGTTTCTAAACCTGTCATCAGTGATTTCCAGAATTTGGAAGTGAATTTTGTGTCTCTGTCAGATATTATCCCTTTCGGCATACCGTGCAGTCTGAATACCTCTTTCATGAATACCTGGGCGATATCTATCGCCTTGCAGGTCGATTTGACGGGAATGAAATGAGCAGACTTGCTTAGTTTATCCACCACTACCACAATGGCGTCATTTTGTTTGGTTGAGGTTGGCAATCCAGTGATGAAATCCATGGAGATGGTTTCCCATTTCCATTCTGGGATGGGTAAAGGGTGTAGTAGTCCTGTTGGATGTCGATGTTTTGTTTTAACCTGTTGGCATTCTATGCATTGGGCCAAATATTTGGCTATGTCCTTCTTCAATCCCGACCAATAAAATTGCTTTCGGGTGGCAGTAATCATTTTCTGGTATCCTGGGTGACCAGTGTAGGGTCTTTTGTGTAATTCATCCATGATGAACCTCTTCAAGTCGTCACAATTGGGGATGTACATTCTATCTCTGTAAGTGAGTAGGCCTCCTCCGGTCGTCTGATAGCCTTCATATTTTTCTCCAACGGGTTCTTGCTGTAGGTACAGGGTCAGATTTCAGACGAAGGGATCTGTTTCTTGTGCCTCTTTGACTCTGTTCTTGACATCTGTCTCACAGGTACTCACCGCTGCCAGGTGAATCGTTCTCATTCTTCTACTAAGGGAATCGGTCACCCTATTCTCCTTCCCTTTGATGTGTTTGATTTCAAAGTCAAATTCGTTAAGGAGGGCCATCCATCTAGCTTTCCTAGTATTGAGCTTGGGTTGATCAAACAAATACCGTAATCCATAGTGATCTTTCATAAGCACAAATTTCCTTCCCAGGAGGTAATGCCTCCACATTTTTAAGGCATGCACTATGGCAGCCAATTCTAGATCATGAGTCACATAGCTGACCTCATGTTCATTCAATTTTCGGGATTCATAGCAGATCACCTTTCCTTCCTGCATAAGGACTCCTCCGAGCCCCTCTTTACAGGCATTTGTGCACACAAGGAAGTCAGCTTCTGGGTCAACAATTTTCAACACGGGTGCATGGGTTAGTAGATGTTTCAAGGTTTGAAATCTTTCTTCACATTGCTGTGTCCACATAAATTTTGTTCCCTTCTTCTGGAGGGCGGTGATTGGACAACCAATCTTGAAGAAATCTTTTATAAATCTTCTATAGTATCCCGCCAATCCCATAAAGGATCTGATGTCTGAGACATCCTTTGGGGTAGGCCATTCCATGATAGACCTGATCTTTTCAGGATCTACTGCCACCCCTTCCTCGGACAGAACATGTCCCAAGTAATGTATTTGCTTCTGAAAGAAGTCACACTTGTTGAATTTAGCATAGATTTGATGCTCTCTTAGCACTTGCAACACAAGTCTAAGATGCTCTTCATGTTCTTCTCTACTCTTAGAGTAGATTAAAATTTCATCAATAAAAACTAGTACAAATTTATCTAGAAATTTACTGAGTACATTGTTCATTAAGCACATGAAAGTGGTAGGGGCATTGGTTAAACCAAACAACACTACCACAAACTCATAATGACCATACCGTGTCCGGAAAGCGGTCTTATGGATGTCTTCACCCTTGATTCGAACTTGATGGTATCCTGACCTCAAGTCAATCTTTGAGAAAATAGCCGCTCCTCCTAACTGATTGAATAGATCATTGATCCTGGGCAAGGGCTATTTGTTCTTTATGGTTACTTTATTGATTTGTCGGTAATCTATGCATAGTATAAAGGTGCCATCTTTCTTTTTCACAAACAGGACTGGTGCTCCCCATGGGGACACGCTGGGTCGAATATAACCCTTGTCCATCATTTATTTTAATTGCAATTTGAGTTCAACTAACTCAGGTGTGCTCATCCGGTAGGGTGTTCTAGACACCGGCACCGCTCCTGGTGCGAGTTCTATGGAGAAGTCAATATCGCTTCTCGAAGGTAGACCCGGTACCTCATCTGGAAACACATCTCTGTATTCTCTCAGGATAGGGTGATCATTAGGGCTGGGTTTAGCACCTTCGATTGTTTTTAGTACCTGTATTGCATATAGGGGACATCCCTTTCTGCAATACTTTCTCATTTGCAGGGATGATATTTGTCTCACCGAGACCATCTTTCGGATCCCTTGGAGGGTTATCCTTTGTCCTTCTTTGTTCACACACTCTAAGGTTTTATGGTAATAGTCCAATTCGACTTTATGGGCGGCCATCCAGTCCATACCAATCAAAAGGTCGTATGACCCCAGGGGTAATACATTAAGGGTTTCTTGGGTGGGGAATTTACCCAACATTAACTGGCAGGCTGGTATGGCCTCTACCACCTTTCTTTTGGTGCCAGTGGCTAACTGTACTAACCATGGCTTAGTTTTTTTTCATGGCTATAGCTTACACTTATCAACAGCTTTAGGGGATATATAACTCAAATTTGAACCAGGGTCAATCAAAACAGATACCAAATGGTTGAAAATCATACCTTCTATTTCCACCACTGAAGCTTGGTGGTCAGCTTGGTTATTATCCAAGGCTGCATAGATCTGCGGCACACTCCTTACCACATCATTGACCGTGGTAGCTTCTTGCATGTTATAAATTTTCCGACTGTTCTGTTGTCGGTGTGGATAGTCTCTCAGGAGATTCTCTTCTCCGCAACCCCAACATTTCAGAGGTTCTTTCTTTGGGTTATTAGTCTTTACTGGTATAGGTCCATAAGTTTTATTTCCGTTCACCGAGGGAAATTTCTGCTGGAGTACACTTCGGGTTGGAAAGTTCATTTTGTGGTTCTTCTTGTAATTTCTCAATCTTGAGGATTTTCTCCCCTTCTTCTGAAATTTTGAACCATTCTTCTGTTTCCAGTCTCCATGAGACTCTGCCCGATGTCCATATTGTTCATGACAATATGTTGCCTTTATTATAGTGTCTTCTAGGGTCTTTGGCTCGTCAAATTCAATTCGGTTCCGGTATTCCTTGGGTAGCCCACTGATGAAGCATTGTGCCTTCGCCTTCTCTGCTTTGATGTAGGGTACATATCTCAGTAAGTCAAGAAATTTGTTGACATACTCCTCCATAGTAATTTGTCCCAGTTTTAGTTCATAAAACTCGTTTGCCTTCTCGTCGAAATACCTTTCCGAAAAATACTTCTTCCGGAAGTACTTCTCAAACCGTTTCCAAGACAGGTCCTCCTCGCGGACCCCTTTCATATTCTTAAGGTCTTCCCACAAGATGGAAGCCTTTCCATTCAGATTGAAAGTGGTCACTCGGGCCTTTAAGTTCTCTGAGAAATCATGGATTCTGAAATATTTCTTCAGTCCAAGTAGCCAAGCCTCAGCTTCCTCTCCCTTCTTTATCTCGCCATCGAAGGAGGGAGGTTTAGCCTTCCTGAATTCCTCAAATTTATGACTCTTAGAAGTCTTTTTCTTCTTCTGTTTTCTACGAGAATAGGAACTGGTCCTGCTGTTGGAAGATCCTTCTAAATCACCAGCTTCCTTCTTAGTAGAATCATCTGGTACTAGTCCTTTACCTCTGGGGTGGACCTTTCTGGATGTGCTTCTCTAAGTGTGGCCACTGACATGACCACGAGTCTGCATCTCCGGTTCATGCTGCATTTGTCATTGTAGGTCGGATAAGCTCTGCAGTAAAACTACATTAATTTCGGTTTGCTTTTCTTGTTCTTTCATCATCCTTTCATTGTCGGCCTTGCAGTTTTGCAACTCAACCATCAGACTCCTCACAGTCTCTGCTAGGTCTGGAGAGGTTCCTATTTCTCTTCTTTCATTAGACTCTTCGTCTCTATTGTGGGAGCCTTCTCCCACCTCTTGGTGAGTCACCATGCTCTACGTCTGTAGATTCCCGCGGTTGATCATCCGCTTGAGTGAAAAGACAAATGCTGGTTATTAGTCAAGAGTTAAATGCATGTTATAATTTGTGCATAATTTCATAACTCTTTCACATGAATACACAGTCAGGTTTTCATATTCCAAGTTTTTAATCTTGGACAAGATAGTTAGGTCAGGGGTTACTCCTCATAGGAGTGCTTCGAATCGGATTTTATGTGCGAATCGTGCATGAGCCCAATCAGGCCGAGTGTTGTAACCATGCTCTGATACCAATTTGTAACACACCCACTACCTAAATAATAAAATTTTCGTTCTTCCTCAAGGAACATAACCCCTGAAGTCCTATAGGGGTCTAGTGCTGGCTAGTTCTTCCCTGTCCACCTCCCTGTGATCGTGGGTTAGGACCACAGTTCAAACAAACCAGGCACCTTTCACAACTCGCGACCTCGCGAGTCGTGAGTCAAAGACCCTCGAATTTTCTTCACAAATCATCGATACCCGAGGTCACGAAATGGGTATAGTTTTCTTTTGTCAGCATCCTCTACGCATGACCGCCGGCTAGGCTAAACTCTAGCTCCTCTCGCTATTCGCCACTTAATGAGGTCAATGTTTGAACTCTCGCTCCTCCCTTATGCGATCCTTCGAGACTTGAAAGTCAACGAAGGTTGACCTTCCCTTTACACTGCTCGCAACTCGCCCCTTCGCGAGTTGTAGCGTCGAATCTTGGCACCTTCCCTTCACGAACCCTTGAGAGGCGATATTTAATTTTTCCCTCTCGCATTCTCGCTACTCGTGACTTCGTAAGTCCAAGTGTTGAGCTTTCACGCCCTTCTCCTGCGAATCCTCGAGACACAAGGAGTGAACAGAGCATTGACTCCCTTCTCTAGGCGATGCGTGTCCACCCATCAATCACGTGGGCCCCACCTTGAAGTTTTTCCATGTGTTCTCTCGTGCTCGACTCTCGGCACTTCTCTACTCGCGACTTGGAGCACCCAACCTTTGGGATCTTACCTCGCAAACCTCTGAGATAGCGAGATCCCTGGATCTCTGCCACCTGTCC
This sequence comes from Picea engelmannii, assembly GCA_009831015.1. Taxonomy (NCBI): domain Eukaryota; kingdom Viridiplantae; phylum Streptophyta; class Pinopsida; order Pinales; family Pinaceae; genus Picea; species Picea engelmannii. The sequence goes on from ML801611.1 coordinate 69,304, forward strand.
TCCTCAGTTGGATGGTCCTGATCCTCTCGCGGCTTCGCCACTTGCAACTTGGAGCATCCAAACTTTGGACTCTTACCTCGCGAACCTCCGAGGTAGCGAGATCCCTGGATCTCTACCACCTTTCCTCCGTGGATGGACGGCTCGGATCCTCTCGTGGCTTCACCACTCGCGACTTAGAGAATCCAACTTTTGGGCTCTTACCTTGCGAACCTCTGAGTTCGCGAGACTCTTGGATCTCTGCCACCTATCCTCCTCAGATGGACGGCTCAGATCCTCTCATGGCTTCGCCACTCGCGACTTAGAGCATCCAACTTTTGGGCTCTTACCTTGCGAACCTTTGAGTTTGCGAGACTCTTGGATCTCTGCCACCTATCCTCCTTGGATGGACGGCTTAGATCCTCTCGTGGCTTCGCCACTCGCGACATAGAGCATCCAAATTTTGGGCTCTTACCTTGTGAACCTCCAAGTTCATGAGACTCTTGGATCTCTGCCACCTGTCCTCCTCAGATGGACGGCTCAGATCCTCTCGTGGCTTCACCACTTGCAACTTAGAGCATCCAACTTTTGGGTTCTTACCTTGCGAACCTCCGAGTTTGCGAGACTCTTGGATATCTGCCACCTGTCCTCCTCGGATGGACGACTCAGATCCTCTTGTGGCTTCACCACTCACGACTTAGAGCATCCAACTTTTGGGCTCTTACCTTGCGAAGCTCCGAGTTCATGAGACTCTTGGATCTCTGCCACCTGGCCTCCTCGGATGGACGACTCAGATCCTCTCGTGGCTTCACCACTCGTGACTTAGAGCATCCAACTTTTGGGCTCTTACCTTGCGAACCTCCGAGTTCACAAGACTCTTGGATCTCTGCCACCTGTCCTCCTCGGATGGATGGCTCAAATCCTCTCGTGGCTTCGCCACTCGCGACTTAGAGAATCCAACTTTTGGGCTCTTACCTTGCGAACCTCCGAGTTCGCGAGACTCTGGGATCTCTGCCACATGTCCTCCTCAGATGGAAGGCTCAGATCCTCTCGTCCCTATTCACGAGGGCTTAACCCTCGTTTATCTCCCTGTATATCTAACGACTGTCGGGTTTCCTAGCTAAGCTCTGACGGTTCAGATCGGTCCCAATGTCGTGCCCTTTCCCACTTCTCTTTGGACGTGGACAAACCAACGGTCCAGATGTTCTCATGGAGTCTGGGGTTCTACAATTCGGATTTCCTCGCTAGTCAAGAAGATAGAGGAAAAATGAGTTAAGGAAAAATTACGCCCTCATTCATTCCTTCGATTTAACAGTCGTGAATGACTGCAGATTCCCCGACAGGATCTCATCCATTGATCAATACTTATCCTTACGCTGCTACTTCGAGATTTTAAGAGGGTCATTCCTCTTTGTGCAGGGTTGTCAAGACCTACACATTCAAGTCCTTTTTCCAGGTTCTTGGTAAACCTTTCTAAGGAGGGAATCTCCGTGAAGAGGTCTATTCTGGGGCATTCCTGGATACAGATAAGGAAAAAAAATTCCCAAGAAGGGACTGGATACCTGACTTAGTTCATCCTGGGCATGATTAGATTCATTTTTATCGATGTAAGTCGTGCATGGCTTCCTCTATTACAAGAATATGTCCATTAATTATTATCAAAACATTCACAGACATTCTTACAATAAAATTGTTCACAATCTCACAGTTTTGTGAGTATATATATATATATATATATATATATATATATATATATATATATATCAGTGTATGAATTTCAAGATGTAATACATAAAATACTTATCAGAGATAACACCAGAAGTGGGTGAAACTACTGAGAGGGGTGCTCATTTCCACCCAACCGTAGGCTCAGTGAATCCCAATGGATTTACCACTAGCCACCCCCGAGCTGAGACCACGATGCTCTGAGACTGCATCTCTCTGTCTGCCAGTGGCCAGGAGAGAAGGTTGCAATCCTTCCTCTCTGCTCTCACTCACTCTGTGTAATCCCGGAGTTCCCCTCGCGTATCCCCCTTTCAATCGCCTCTGCCATATGCCTTATCCTCTCGCGAGGTTGCATGTGGCGTGATTACCCTTGCACTGATCAGGCCTGACGCCTCTATGGATGGGTGATTCACCATCCCATCCCTCATCAATCCATCCGCCTACCAGTCTGCGAGCCATTAAATTTCAGGGCCAACAAGCCTCTTTTGGTTCTCCGGGCCAGTGGAGTCCAAATACGGTATTTTATTCTTGGTGGAAGTTAACGCCACCTTTTTGGGTGCCTTCCACCGCCATCGTGGTATCTTTTTATGCACATCCCCTCTCAGCAGTCCTGCAATAATTCAAAATATCATTCACATTCATTGACCTTTTCCTCAAGGTCCATTTACATCACATATTCATACTTATGAGTCTGCCATAGTCCTTGGCCAGTCCAGTTATATTTACAAATTGGGGGAAACAGGGTGTTACAAAAAGCCTACCGCCAGCGGAGGCATTACATTCTCGGGAAGGAGACAGTCATCCACACTGATCATAAGCCATTACAGTTCATGCAAACACAAGGAAAATTGCAGAATGACATGGTCCACATATTTGCGGTAGTTCCACCTCAACATCAAGTATAAAACAAAAAGTACCAACTGAGTTTATGATTGACTCATGCTACCTCTAATCTTGGCACTCACCACAATGCTCAATCTATGCGGCCATGAGACCTCCGTATGGCCCCACCTCTATGAGATAGATCATGACTTCACCAACACCCACCATATGTTGGGTGTAAACACAATTGTTAGGAATTTCAATCTTCAGTATGGGATGTTGTTCCATCTGTGCCATCTATGCATTCCATCATGTGAGTGGGCAAACCTGATTTTGGAATTTCACTACAATCGGGTAGCAGGACACTTCGGCATGGAAAATATAGTGGCATTGTTGCAGCGACATTTCTATTGTATGAAACTTTTACATGATATCAACAAGTATATCTGGTCCTACACTACCTATGCTATTAGCAAACTAGCCATTAAGAAACAAGGAATGTACACTCCTCTTCCTACTCTTGACATGCCCTAGGAATCCATCTCAATGGACTACATGTGGGGTCTTTCATCTACCAAGCGAGGAAATGACTATGTTTTTGTGGTTGTTGACTGCTTTTCCAAGATGGAGATTTTGGTCACCTGCAAGACGAGCATCATAGCAGAGGCCATTGCGAAGACCTTATTTGAACAAGTGTGGGTCCACTTTTGGATTCCACAAACCAATATCTCATATCGGGACATTTGTTTCCTCATCACATTTTGGTCGAGCCTCTGGCCACTATTGGAAACCAATCTCAACAAGTACACTTCCATCCACCCCTAGACGGATGACCAAACCGAGGTCATCAACTAGATGATCATGCACATCCTGCGTATGTACAATTACAAGAACCCCCACACTTGGGATGAGATTCTTCCCTATATTCAACACAACTACAAAATATCCATAGATATCTCAATTACCACAACCCCTTTCGGGTGGGGTTGGGATTTCAAACATTGGGTTCGATGAATGTTGCACTACCCCTTGCGGCCACCCAAGTAGACTTGTCGTTCGCCTCAACTGGAGCTAACAAAGCCACCCAACTCATTCAACAAATCCATCACATCCACCCATAGGTTTAGGATATTTTACAGAAGTCCAATGCCAAGTACAAGAAACGCCATGATCAACACTGGCTGCCACAATAGTTTCAGGTGGGAGACAAAGTTTGGTTGCACTTGCAGGAAGAACGCTTTATAGGGCCTCATCGAAAGCTTCATCCACTTAATTATGGACCCTACACCATCACCACGGCTATGGGTAACAATGATTTTGAGCTCAACCTTCCCCCATTCCTTGGCTTGCACCCAATATTCAATGTGGACCTCCTTCAACCTTATTTTCCACCATTATTGGACACCTCAGAGATACTAGAACAATTGATACCAAGAAATATCAAATGTGAATGCATGGAACAAGAACCCATTGATCTTATCATGGACATGTAGGTCAAGGGAACTCACCATCCGAGGATCCAAATTTATCAAGTTGTCAAAGCAGGGCAACTCCTGAACCAAGGTAAGTGGATCACCTGGGGAAAAATTCAACATAAATTTCCTCATCTAATGGGGGAACGCAACGAAGTGGATACAATTTATTCCTAAGGAGGTAGGATTGATCCAGGAGGATCTTGATGGCCACCCACCTTGTCCAACTAGCTCAAAACAATTTTTTGACAACTTACTATTTTTAGCATTTTTTCAGTTTCTAAACTTCTGGGGCCATTTTGAGGGTTTAAATAACACTTTTTCCTGATCACACACCTCAATGATAGCTAAAATATCTGATTGAGACCCCTAAATTAATATCATTTTCAATACCTTTCCAACGAGCTATCATGCACCCTAAATGGAGATCGTATGCAAAATTTACGACCTCGGGAAGTTGATGTACTAAATTACCCCAATGGGGCCCACATGACTTTTGGCGCTTCATCTCCTAGGGTTAGGTTTTTGGATTTAAAGGGTTTTTTAATTCATTTTTATTGTAATAAGGCCTTGATAGCCTCATTGTACTCATCTTCTTGTGAATTAGCATAGTCGTCACATCTCTTCTCAGAGATAAGCTACCACCATTCTAGAAATCTTGTTTCAATCTTCATTTTACAGTTTCAACATGTTTCTTATTTAATAGAAGTCCAACTTTACTGTATCTCTATTTTTATTCACTGTGTTTCTATGTTAATATTATAAATCTGTGTTTTCATTTCATTCTTCTCATAAATCTGGATCAATGTCAAATCCTACATCTGGAATCTGGCCCCTTTCCACAAAACTTTACTCCAAGGGACTTTGGATGCTTGGATATCTTCTATCCATAGTCACTCACCCATGGTGTATCCAATGATTGTTGGTTATGACAATATGATCTAATGGCTCTATTACAATGATGGCTTGGCTCCATTGCACTTCATCTGAGAACCGAGACTTTGTTAATGTCACACTTCTTGGTCCTATGGATGGTGATAGTTTCATGTGGTCGGGGTTCCCATTCCACACTCAACTGCATGGTATTCAACATCTGACCCTTTGCAACAAAAAAAATCACAAAGACCCTCATGTATTTCACAATGTCTTTCACCAAAATCTTCCATCATGGAACTACCATAGGGAAAAGTGTCACCATGGATCCATGATGTCCTCCAAGTCACCCTACCATGTGGATCTTTGTCACATTGACATCATGGTATTGAAAAAATATTCAAAAAGTTCCAAATTTTCCAATTTCACGCAAAATTTCTCTATTTTCCAAGAAACGGTTCGAATGACTAACACCCCACTAGATCGGCCTTTGCAAAACAAGAAATATTCAAATTATAGTCATACCATGCATCCAAAGCGCTACAACCAATATCTGATACCAATCAGTGACACACCCCACTATGAAGGTGCCTCAAACACTTACATTCCTGAGGTGTGATAAAAAATATGATACCTTTCTTATGAAAAATATGAATATAATAACATAGATGAAATATCAAGAAACATGCATGAATGATAAAAAAAGAATAAATGGACACAAAAATCAATTAATAATAGCTAGCATGTCTTAAACATATCACATGGACAAATCAAATACACAACATAATAAAATTACAAAGAAACACAGAGAGACATATCTTTTCAAATAATTTCACCAACTAGTTGTAGACATTGAATGTTCCACCCAACCTTAGAAACTATTGTTATAGATATCAACAACTGGTCACCCATTAGCTAGGGCTATGAATACATAAGGATGGGTCCCAGGATGACTCTAGTTTTCCCAAACCAACTTGGGTAATCAAATCTCACAGTTTCTCAACCATACAATAACACTATTTTACTATCTCTCTTTTCCATCATCCTGCATAACCCAAGAGCATGGACCCCCTTCATTTCCACACACACCCTTGGGATTTTCATCTTTACCAGGGCTCCAGTGCTACTAATCAATAATATCAATGCTATAACTTCTAATAATATCAACTATAGATGTTCTTGGAATTGTTGTGAGCATTCTCATGCATAGAAGCATTCGTATGAGATCTCCCTAATGTGATTATGCATTTGTATGATATTTTTATTGTCCACTTCTACAAGACACTTTTCTTATAGAGTTTGAAATGTTAGCCGAACACACCATCCTGATCCATCCCATATTCTTATCCACATGTCCCTATCATCTCCTATGAAAAAACAAGCAATATCTAAAAATATTTGTTTCTTGTCTCCATCGAGGGAGTCATAACTAATCATAAGTGTCTTCTTTATTTCAGCCGGAAGTTCACTGAATTAATAATTTTTTTTTTTTTTTTGATGAAAGATAAAAGTGCCTGAAAAATTAAAAGAGGCTGACGTTCCTAAAAAATGTAATACTTTGATCATTATTAATAATAAAATACATCATTGGTTTCAAGATGCAAAAGGGAAAAAGTTATAGGGGGATATGATTCCATGACATAGGGGGGAAGTTGAGGGGATACAAATTTACCTTTTTGAATTATTTTTATTTTACCCACCTTGGAATTTTAGAGCGAATGAGGGGTTTATGTGAGCTTCTTGGGGGAAGGCCACGTTATTCTTTTGATATTTTAACCATGTTCTTGATTTTCTTGGGGGTTGGCCATTCATTCTCACTAAAATATTTTTTGGGAGTCATTCCTCTCTAATTCACTCTTCTTTATCATTATTGTGTTTGCATGGGAAAGGAAAACAAATTGATGAAGGTAAGAAACTAAGGTTGGTTGGCTATAGGAATTACTAAAGTATTCCAACAATTATTTGATGCATGTAGACCTATGATGCATTGTCATATTGATAAATCGTGTTCACATTTGTGAATCCTGAGAGTTTTAGGATTGATATTTCCTAACCAGTAGAACTGAATCCCTAGAAAGAGGTGGAAAACTTGAGGGACTGTGTGGAAGTGAAGGGGGTTCTTTTTCTTTGGTTTGTGCATGCTCAAGGGAAGAGAGCTTGTAAACTTGATTTTGTTATGTATTTGAGAAACCTTTGATAGCTTGATTGCTAACTAGTTTGGGAATATGAGTGTCGGTCTGAGACCCATTCTTTTGGATTCATATCCCTGGATCGGGGGTTTCCTACTATTGAGGCTTGGAATAAAAATTTCTAAGGTTCAGTGGAACGTCCTTGGTCTATAGCTAATTGGTGATTGGTATTATTAAAGATAAGTGCTCTCTGTCATGTGTTTCTCTACTTGTATATTTACTTCCATTGTATATTAATTATTATCTCTCATATATGTATTTATAATGAGAATTCTTATTGGTTATTTCTGTGCATGTCATATGGTTCATTTATTTTATGTTGTAACATGAATATTGATTATTGTATGTGTTCCTTCCATTCTTCTTTGTAAATTAATTGGTATAAAAAATTTGAAATTAGTTCAAGAAGTGCGTTATTGATGTTGTGTGGCCCAACCTACTGATGGAAGGGTACATTACAAAGTGGTACCAAAGTTGTAGGTTCAAAAAACTGGGCCTTCAAGGGCCTAGTACATGACAGGACAAAATCTCTAGAGTGAAATTAATTAACTGCTATGGGAAAGTGTCGGAGGGGAGACGTTTGTAGTTTAGCCTTGTCTTTCTAGCCATGGAAACCATGTCCAAGTTAACTTCCATGGACTTTGAATTCCAATGAGTTATCTATTTATCTATTTGGGAATTAGAATGGATAGTTATGCCTTCCAGAGAGATAACACACAACAATCATCAATCTATTCCTTGCATGGAATCCCCACCATTGAGCTTCTATCGATATTTTTTATTTTATTCCACATGTATGGGGAAGAGATTCAATGAAATTTTTATTTCAAAATTGATTCCTTTGTCACTTATGCATGAAGCACGAAGAGCCATGAAATCCTGTGTAGTTTTTGAGTGTTGTAACTTTTGGCTAGTAAGAACCCAAAAGAAAAGCATGTTTTGGACCATAAATCACTTGGGAGATGGACAAAAGCTTATACGGAGTGGCCCGGTGGCTCGGTGGACTGAACCAAAGTTAGTGGGGAACCAAATAGAAGAGTTGTGTAGTGTTCCAATGACCATTGGGCCACTGGCGCACTAGAATGGACCAAACCAGATTTGATTGGAAAGTGTTGTATGGAAGATTACATGGAGAAACCGACGGGTCAGTGGCTTGGTGGACTGGACTAGACTGACGTCGGAATGCAGAATATTCGATGGAGGTTTGCATGAGGTGTCCCGGTGGATGAGACCACACCAAAGGTGTATAAAGGTAAGGGGAAAGAGAATCATTCTCTAGTGATAGCTGGACTGGTGACCAATGCCATGTCAATGCCACATCATCAACCACATCGATAGATTGCCATGTAGGAAATACTTTCCTACAGTTTAGGAATAAAAGAAAACAAGTCTGGAGCCATTTTATTACTTTCACCATAACTGGAGAAAATTAAGTCAGATTGAGATGAAACTTCTAGGTTATTTCCACATAGAGGATTTCTACAAAAGTGCCAAAGAGGTACATCATCACTTTTTGCATGGATTTGTCAGAAATTGGAAAATAATGATTTTTAAAGATTTGGGTTCAAATCATTGGTAGAGATCCAAATAAAGAATAAATTCTTAGAGAGAGTCAATAAAGTAGACATGGAAATAACCCATGAAGGGATTGAATAAATTCTAAACATATTGGACTGGGGATGCTGAAATAAGCCAAAATCCACTATTTGAAGCCACATTTTGGGGATTTTGGAATTTTAAGAGGAAAAGTGACCCCATATCAAAAAAAATGGAAAATTGTTTTTACTCAACATTTCATATCATCATCAAGACAAACAACTTTGGTGCAATGAAAAGTTTCCATAAGTGCACATATTGAGAGATAACTAGTTTTGCTAAAAAAAAAAGTCTGGGAAAAAATTGTAAAAAGGACAAAATTGTAGATTCAAGATTGTTGTAGAATATTACTAGAGCAATATATGGAAAATATGAATTTTTTGCATGTTCACTATTATTATTATCATCAGTTCCCAATACAAAAAAATTATTGGTTCCTTATGGATTTTCTTCTATAGTTGACAGAAGTTGAACTTCTAGTAAAATTGCATCTGTGGAGAAAGTGTATAAATGGGGTGAAAATGGTTTTTTTAGGAAGCCATAACTTTTATCTCAGATATCATATTGAGGAATAATAATAGTGATTGGAAATATGATTTAGAGGAAAATAACCCAAAATTAGTATAATTGGGAGAAATGTTATTTAATTCTTCATGAATTGAGTAGAAAAAGGACATGTATCATTAATTGACAAAAACATTATAATATGAATAATTCTAACATAAATGGTTTCTTGCACATTTTGTAGAATTAGGGGATATACACATATAATTTCAAGCTAAGAATGAAAATTTGGGACATGGAGGAAGGAGAGGGATGCTTAAATTATGGGAGAGAAGCCAAAGGTCAAAATATTAGTGTTGGTAATGCAGGGATAGAATAAAATGGACATAGGAGCATAGTGGAACTAGAAACATTAATAGAGACTATGAGAATCTTGAGAATAGAATTGAAGATTTACAGAGCAGAAAATGAGAAGATGGTGAGAGAACAAAAACAAATAAATGCTCAAATGATACAAAGACTAAATCAGTTACAGAGGAAAGAAAAGAATGGACCGGACTCAAAATAGGAGGATGAAGGAAGACATTATGAAAGAAGAGATAAATATATAAGAATTGACAATTTAATAAGTGATACACGAACTGGTAGACATCACTCACCTCTTTACTCAACAAGGAAAGTTTATGCATATAAAAACTCCATGATAATCCAAGAAGTGTCGTGTGTTAGGAATCAAAGAAGAAGACATGAATTGGACAATTTTCAAGGAGATTTGAGAAAGATTAAGCTACCATCCTTTTGTGGTGAAATAGAAATGGGAGATGGTGTTGAAGTTTGGTTCCTTGGTATAAGGAATTTTATTTTGAGTTTCACAACTACTTATATAACCTAGAAGCCAAAATTGCCACATACCATTTGCATGAAAAAAAAAGTTATGTGGTAAGATTAGTTGAATAAATTTGAGCACATTAATGAGAGTAATGATCACTTGGAAGTAGCTGAAGAGGTATTTTTAGAAGGATTATTTTTCAGAGCACTTCTATGATAAGAATATGAAAGAATTCTTTGAACTTAAGTTGGGGAGAATGAACATGGGAGAATATGAAAAGAATTTCTTCGGATTGATAAAGTATGTGGGGTTTCTCGAGGCTGAGAAGGTGAATATAAAGAGGTTTTTGAGTGGATTTCCATAATTTTATAAAGATGAGATTAAATATGATGAGCCCATAAATTTGATGAAGACAATTAGGAAGGATAAGTACCTATATGAGAAAGGAAAGGGAAGAGTCTCTTTGCTGAAGTCTTGGAAGGATAAGAAGAAGGATAAATTTGATCAGAGAAGGAAGGGATTGAAACCACCTTTCAATAAAAATAATCCAAATACAAATCAACAAGATCAGTCTACTAAGAATGAATCCAAGAAGGAATAATCTTTGGGAAAAAAGGGAAGACCACCAATAAAATGTTGGGGATGGAAAGAACATCACATGTACAAGTATTTCCTTCATAGAGAAGACAAAATGAATACCTTACATAACATCCAAGATGATACAATAGTAGAAGACATGGGTAGGAGTATTCCAAGAATACTTGTATTCTTAGAATATTGACAAGCAAAATACCAATGCCATATGATTGAAGTGGAAGCTAAGATCATTAATCAACATGTTTCTATTTTAATTGACTTGTGAGAAATCCATTGTTACATTGATCCTACAATAGTGGAAATATTTCATTTGAAGAAGAGTAGGCTTGAAAAATCAAGTTTGGTTCAACTAGCCACTTGAACTAAATGAAGGATCAATGAGACAGTCATAGGTTTTCAAATATATCTGAATGGAGTAAGTAGAATTGTTGATATGAATATGATACAATTAGGATCTTATGATATCCTAATTGGAATTGATTGGTCAGAAAAACATCATGTTTTCCTAGATTGTCATAATAATAAATTTACATGCCTTGATGAAGAAGGAAAATAAAGCATTATGAAAGGAATTCTAAGACTCATTTCTATAATGGAGATTTCATCCTTACAGTTGAAGAGGTGTTTCAGGAAAGTATTTCAATTATATGCAACTCATGTGGAGGAGCCAGAAAAGAAAAAGGGGCCAAGCCTTGAATATGTTTTAGTATTGCAAGAGTTTGAATATGTATTCCAAGAAATACTAGGATTACCACCAAAGAGGGATATATAGTTCTCTATTGATTTAGTACTAGGATTTTTCCCAATATCAAATGCAAATTACATAATGTGTACACTAGAACTAAAAGAATTACAAACACAGCTGGAGGAATTGTTGAAGAAAGGGTACATATGCCCAAGTGTTTCACCTTGGGGTGCACCAATAATCTTTCTTAAAAATAAGGATGTAACATTGAAGTTGTGTATTGACTTTAGACAACTGAATAAATTTATTGTGAATAACGAATACCCTCTACCCGAAATTGATGACCTCTTTGATCAACTAAGAGGAGAAAATGAATTTTCAAAAATACACTTGAGATTAGGATACCACTAGGTAAGAATCATAGAAGAAGACATCAGTAAGAAATCCTTTAGAACTAGGTATGGACATTATGAATTTCTAGTGGTGTAACTTTGACTAATCAATGCACTAAATTTATTTATGTTCTTAATGAAGGGAATATTGAGAAAGTATTTTGATAAGTTTTTCATTTTGTTAGTGGATGACATATTTATCTATTCTAAATCATAAGAAGAACACGAACATCACTTGAGTTTGGTACTGCAAGTACTAAGGGAACATCAACTTTATGCCAATCTTATTGAGTGATATTTTTACCAAGAAAAGATACATTATTTGGGGAACATTATTTCAGAGGAAGGTATATTAGTATATCCTGAGAAGATTGAAGCCATTAGAGGATGGCCAACACCAAGCAATGTTTCAGAAG
>ML801611.1:86584-107344 GCA_009831015.1 Picea engelmannii
TCGGCTAGCACTTCCTCCCATAGTAAAAGAACATAATTTTTTCCATATTTCATTATTGAAGAAATATGTACATGATGCTAATCATATAATTGACTGGTCTGTGATCCAGGTGGAACCGGAGGGAGAATTTCTACCAGAACCCCAATGCATATTGGATAGAAAGGAAACCCAACTCTGGAACAAAACCATTGCACAGGTCAAGGTGCAGTGGAAACATTTTGGCCCAGATGAGGCTACATGGGAAATGGAGGATGCCATGAGACAGGCATATCCTATTTTGTTTACTTTTGTACACGCAATACATGTTAGTAGATAAGAACATCGAGGATGATGTTCCCTTTAAGGGGGAGGGAATTGTAACACCCTGTTTCCCCCATTTTGTAAATATAACTGGACTGGCCAAGGACTATGGCAGACTCATAAGTATGAATATGTGATGTAAATGGACCTTGAGGAAAAGGTCAATGAATGTGAATGATATTTTGAATTATTGCAGGACTGATGAGAGGGGATGTGCAGAAAAAGAGACCACGATGGCGGTGGAAGGCACCCAAAAAGGTGGCATTAACTTCCACCAAGAATAAAATACCGTATTTGGACTCCACTAGCCTGGAGAACCAAAAGCAGCTCGCTGGCCCTGAAATTTAATGGCTCACAAACTGGTAGGCGGATGGCTTGATGAGGGATGGGATGGTGAACCGCCCATCCATAGAGCCGTTAGGCTTGATCAGTGCGAGGGTAATCACGCCACACACAACCTCGCGAGAGGATAAGGCGTATGGAAGAGGCGATTGAAAGGGGGAGACGTGAGGGGAACTCTGGCATTACGTAGAGTGAGTGAGAGCAGAGAGGAAGGATTGCAACCTTCACTCCTGGTCACTGGCAGACAGAGAGATGCAGTCTCAGAGCATCGTGGTCTCAGCACGGGGGTGGCTAGTGGTAAATCTGTTGGGAGTCGCTGAGCCTACAGTTGGGTGGAAATGAGCACCCCTCTCAGTAGTTGCACCCACTTCTGGTGTTATCTATGATAAGTATTTTATGTATTACATCTTGAAATTCATACACTGATATATATATATATATATATATATATATACTCACAACACTGTGAGATTGTGAACGATTTTAGTGTAAGAATGTCTGTGAATGTTTTGATAATAATTAATGGACATATGTTTGTAATAGAGGAATCCATGCACGACTTACATCGATTAAAATGAATCTAATCATGCCTAGGATGAACTAAGTCAGGTATCCAGTCCGTTCTCAGGAATTTGTTTTCCTTATCTGTATCCAGGAATGCCTCGGAATAGACCTCTTCACGGAGATTCCCTCCTTAGAAAGGTTTACCAAGAACCTGGAAAAAGGGCTTGAATGTGTAGGTTTTGACAACCCTGCACGAAGTGGAATGACCCTTTTAAAATCCTGAAGTAGCAGCGTAAGGATAATTATTGATCAATGGATGAGATCCTGTCGGGGAATCTGCGGTCATTCACAACCGTTAAATCGAAGGAATGAATGAGGGCGTAATTTTTCCTTAGCTCCTTTTTCCTCTATCTTCGTGAATAGTGAGGAAATCCAAATCGTAGAACCCCAGACTCCATGAGAACATCTGGACCGTTGGTTTGTCCACGTCCAAAGAGAAGTGGGAAAGGGCGTGACATCGGGACCGATATGAACCGTCAGATCTTAGCTAGGAAACTCGACAGTCGTTAGATATACAGGGAGATAAACGAGGGTTAAGCCCTCGTGAATAGGGACGAGAGGATCTGAGCCATCTATTCGAGGAGGACAGGTAGAAGAGATCCCAGAGTCTTGTGAACTAGGAGGTTCACAGGGTAAGAGCCCAAAAGTTGGATGCTCTAAGTCGCGAGTGGCGAAGCCACGAGAGGATCTGAGCCATCCATCCGAGGAGGACAGGTGGAAGAGATCCAAGAGTCTTGTGAACTCGGAGGTTCGCAAGGTAAGAGCCCAAAAGTTGGATGCTCTAAGTCGCGAGTGGCGAAGCCACGAGAGGATCTGAGCCGTCCATCCGAGGAGGACAGGTGGAAGAGATCCAAGAGTCTCGCGAACTCGGAGGTTCACAAGGTAAGAGCCCAAAAGTTGGATGCTCTAAGTTGCAAGTGGCGAAGCCAAGAGAGGATATGAGCCGTCCATCCGAGGAAGACAGGTGGCAGAGATCCAAGAGTCTCGCGAACTCGGAGGTTCGCAAGGTAAGAGCCCAAAAGTTGGATGCTCTAAGTCGCGAGTGGCGAAGCCACAAGAGGATCAGGACCATCCAACCGAGGAGGACAGGTGGCAGAGATCCAGGGATCTCTCTATCTCAGAGGTTCGCGAGGCAAGATCCCAAAGGTTGGGTTCTCCAAGTCGCGAATAGCGAAGTGCCGAGAGTCGAGCATGAGAGAACACATGGAAAAACTTCAAGGTGGGGCCCGCGTGATTGACGGGTGGACACGCATCGCCTAGAGAAGGGAGTCAATGCTCTGTTGACTCCTCGTGTCTCAGGGATTCACGGGAGAAGGGCATGAAAGCTCAACACTTGGACTTACGAAGTCACGAGTAGCGAGAACGCGAGAGGGAAAAATTAAATATCGCCTCTCGAGGGTTCGTGAAGGGAAGGTGCCAAGATTCGATGCTACAATTCGTGAAGGGGCGAGTTGCGAGCAGTGTGAAGGGAAGGTCAACCTTCGTTGAATTTCAAGTCTTGGAGGATCGCATAAGGGAGGAGCAAGAGTTCAACCATTGACCTCATTAAGCGACGAATAGCGAGAGGAGCTAGAGTTTAGCCTAGTCGGCGGTCATGCATAGAGGATGCTGACAGAAGAAAACTATACCCATTTCCTGACCTCGGGTATCGATTATTTGTGAAGAAAATTCGAGGGTCTTTGACTCACGACTTGCGAGGTCGCAAGTTTTGAAAGGCGCCTGGTTTGTTTGACCTGTGGTCCTAACCCACGATCACAGGGAGGTGAACAGGGAAGAACTAGCCTGCACTAGACCCCTGTAGGACTTCAGGGGTTCTGTTCCTTGAGGAAGAACGAAAAATTTATTATTTAGGTAGTGGGTGTGTTACACTTCCACAATGGAGTAAATTTATTTGTCATAAGTAGGATACTTAAAGATGACATATGATAGTGTCTCACTATGATAGGCCAGAGGGTTGTCATGTTGAGTGATGACTACACCCACAACATAGTATGAAGCATCTCATGTCTCGATCTCAAAAGGTTGTTACAGTTCATGTAATGAAATCACTAGGGCGGAGTACAAGTGCTACTTCAGATGATCGAACGTTTTTTGTTGGGACATTCCCCACACAATGTTTTTCTTACCACCACCTTTAGTTATTTGGATGAGGGCCCATGCAATATGGGAGAATCCCAACACAAACCTGCGATAGAAATTGGCAAGGCCTAAGAATATATGAAGCTCAATGAGTATGGTTGGGGATGGCCAGTCATGGATGAATTATATATTGGTTGGATCCACATGCACACCATGCGCATCAACAACGTATCCTAGGTAGTGGAATTTGTCCATGCTGAAGGAGATTTTTTCCAATTTGGCATATAGCTTGTGTTGTCGCAGAGTGTGCATAACCTGTTGAATTTGCTGCAAGTGTTCCACCCAAGTCTTGTTATAGATCAGTATGTCATCTAGGTACACCAATACAAAATAATTGGTGAAAGGCCACAAGATATCATCCATCAACCTCATGGAATTTTTTGAGGCATTTATCAAACCAAAGGGCATGACCATCCATTAAAAAATACCTTTTTTTGAATTGAAGGCAATGTTCCATACATCTTTATGTTTTATTGGGACCTGATGGTAGCTAGACTTCATATTAATCTTACTAAAATATTTGGCTCCCTTGAGTTGATCAAGGAGATCATTGATTCAGGGAATCAGGTACCAGTTCTTGACTATGATTTTATGTAGGGCATGGTAATCAATGCAGAGTCATTGTGCCCCATCTTTATTCTGCACAAGAACGATCAAGATACCACAAGGTGATCATCTGGGCCAGATGTTACCCTTGTGGAGTAGTTCTTGGATATGACGATGGATCTCCTCTTTTTCTAACATAGAATGATGATAGACTAGTCCAATGGGTAGCAGTGCATCGAGGGTCAGATCGATGGAATTCTTGAACTGACAATGCATAGGTACCCTAGTAGGTGAGGATAATATGTCTTTGTATTCTTCCATGACCTTATCCACTTGATTCTGATACATGGATAGGTCGGTCATGAAGGCCATGGATGTGGCTGCAATCTTTCATTCACTCTGAGAGAGAATCATAGAGAAGACAAACTTCTCGGTCTGAGAGATGAACTTCTTGCATTGCTTGGAAGACATCAAGGAAATGGCACTAGGTGGGACTATTTCGGGTATCCTGTACAATTTATTGTTCAAATTAATAATGACACTACAAGGCCTAGACTCATATACAACATGATGTTTCCATAAATAAGGTTGGACCAAAAGAACATCAAAAACTTCAAGGGAAGAAACATCACACAATACCTCATGTTTGAATGGTTTGATGTCATACGACAAGAGGCACTATTGGATGATGTGAATATCACTCCCTTGGTGGAGCCATCCAATGGTGTAGGGTTGTGGGTGTTGCACTGTCAGTAGGGGCAGCTGCTTGACAACTGTTGTCGATACGAAGTTCTTTTGGCTACCTCTATTAACAATGAAGTGTAGTTGAGTGCCTTTCACCCACATCCGTGAATGAAAGAGGTGCTCTCCTTCCTCTAGCTCATTAGGTTCACCGGGCTAGATCTTGGTGGTATCAATGGTGGCACTGGGTTCCATGTCAATGATAAATCTCCATTTTTCTGGTTCTGAATTAGAATCAGAACCTACATCTGATTCAGAGGCTTTCACCTATGCCACCAATGACTTCTTTGAGCAACAATCAACATTGTTATGTCAGGAGATATTATGTAAATTGCACCACTTCCTAGCATCTTTCTTCATATTTTTGTTGTCCTTATTTTATTGCGGCTTCAATTAGTTATCTTGACGTTGTCCATATTTTATGTCATTTGTTCTACAGGTTAGGGTTGCCTTTGCCCTGCGTTTTTTGTGAGGGGTTCCCAAGCCCAAATTTTCGTGTCTTTTGTTTAAGCTTTTGCTCGATTTTAATGACATATCGATAGGCTACGCCCAAGGATGAGATGTCCAAAAACTCCATTTATTCCTAGATGTATCTATGCAAACCACCATGATATTTGAGAACTAGATGTCTCTTAGACTATTTGATATGCATATTGGTGTGCAAGGTATGGAAGATATTTGTGAACTCTGTCACTGCTTGGTCCCTTTCCTGCCGCAGTGTGGTCCATTCTGTATACAGGTCGTCAAAACATCCAACATGGTAATATTGTTCCTTAATAACACCCCTGAAGGATTCCCATGTAAGTGTGACTATAAATAATGAGGGTTCCTTTGTTTCCTTTTTCTAAAAGAAAGTATCCCACTAATATTTGACACAGGGACAATTTTGAGGAGCACAAAAGTAATATTTTCTCTATTCGAAAAGTTATGGACAGAAAAATACCCTTCTAGTAGATTCAACCATTTTTCTATAGCATTTGTATCTATCTAAACTTCAAATATAGGAATATCGAAGTTGATTTGTACCTTGAATGGAGTGGTGCCTCCACTCGAGGTATATTCATCATTTGTCGGTAGTCATCAAAGGATTTGTGTAAAGTTGTCCATCATCTCATTCCTATGTCGCTCGAGGGATTCCTCAAGAAAATTTTTGAAAGGATATCCTGTCCCATTGTATTTATTTTATCTCACCATGGAAGGTTTATTGGGCATGTGAGAGTAGTTTTACTCAAGAGAAACAAGCTCCAAACCCAACTTTTTATACCCTGACCTTGTTGGGGACATGCACTAAAAAACGACAAGGAGTAGACCGCTCTGATACCACTGATCCAAATTTATGAGCAGAATGAAATGAAAACACAGACTTATAATATTAACACATATACATAATGAATACTAATAGATATACAGTAAAACTGGACTTCTATTAAATAAGAAATATGTTTAAACTATAAAATGTAGACTGAAACAAGCTTGCTAGAATGGTGGAATCTTATCTCTGAGAAGAGATGTGACGGCTACGCTCATTCACAAGAAGATGAGTACAATGAGGATATGAAGGAATTTTTATAATAAACATGAATTCCAAAACCCTAGAAATCCAAAAATCTAACCCTGGGAGATGAAGTTCCAAAAGTCATGTGGGCTCTGTTGGGGTAAGTTAGTACATCAACTTCCCGGGGTCGTAACTTTTGCATATGATCTTCATTTAGGGAGCACGATAGCTCGTTGGAAATTTATTGACATAGAGATTCATTTATGGGGATAAATTAAATCGTTTGGATAAAATTGAGGTGCCTAATCACGAAAAAGAGTTGATTAGGACCTCAAAATGGCCTCGAAAGTTCAGAAACCAAAAAACTGTTAAAAATTGTAAGTTGTCAAAAAATTGTTTTGAGCCAGTTGGACAAGGTGGGTAGCCACTGAAATCCTCTTGGATCATAAAGTGAAGTGTTATTATAGAGAGATGCATGTCATATGTGGGACTTGGCATCCGAGAATCCAGGGTTCTTGCAATACATGTTGCATTGGGAGAGGCTACATCTCGGATACAAACCTCATTGAAGAAAAGTTCCATGTCCACATGCCATGTAAGTAAGACAAATCAATGCCACTTTAGTGACCTGTTATAGGCATGTGGTTAGGAGGGTTCATCAGAAAATAGGTGGAAGTGGTTCCATGTTGGTAGATGATTCAATATGACATGTTGTTGATGTTTGGAGAACATCGGGAAGACATTCTCTTAGAATAATAATTATTAATATAATTGTTAATTATTAAATATCATATATAATAAGCAAATGATAATAATAAATAGTTATTGATTATTCAAGGGACGCATCCTTTTATGGATGGTCACCATATGTTCCCTATATGTGGAACACTCATCATTGTAATAATATATCGATCATGTCTTTTATAAAAAAAAAAAACATGGTATCATATTAGTACTAGGATTGACTCCCTCACGGAAGGGCCCAGGTAAATGGAAATAAAATGGAAGCCTATGAGAATTAGGTGAGAGTAGATGGTTTGTGTGTGAATTGCTACTAAGTTTTCAATAGTATGAGGTTTATCCATCATTTGGTTTTGTTTCTCGAACAAGAAAGTTGTTCTTATGAGAGAAGGTCGAGCCTTTTGTTCAAGTAACTCATGTGAAGAAAGTAAACACACCACGGATGTCGAAACAAAATGATCAAACAAAGGGATGAGAAATTAAACTATTTTTATCTGTCTCATCAGCTCGATGTATATATTTCATGACTGAGAGGGAAGAAATTGAATAGGGACAAGAAGAGAAGGCCCACTTGATTGGAAAAATATTTTACTAATTTTGTGATCAATTTTATCAAGCACGAAATGAGAAAACCCTTGGTTGGACTATCCATAGAGATTTGATATATTTTTAAAGTAAACCATCCAAAATCATGAAAATACGATTTGTCCCATGGTTCCCCTCATGACAAAGTGGAGACGTATTCAAAATGTTTGACTTAACATCACTTTTCATCTCTATTGAGATTCCACATAGCCATCCATGCAAAGTACTCAAAATGCAGGTAGTAATCGAGTCTTATTGGATAATGTGTAGGCTTTGTTTGGTTAAGAGAATTCACTTTATGAAAAATCCTTATATTTGGTAAAGTGGTAGAAATAGTATTTGATGGTTAAACAAAGCATGAATAATATTAAACATTTGGCATGGAAGTCACCGGTTCCATATTTGTTCGGCAGAATGGCTATGATGATATCCCTGATTGCAATTGCCTTGTTGATTATTTCTTTATCTTATTGGAAACTATCTGGTCAAGTTGGGAAGACTAACAATGAGGGCCTTGATAATAATTTTTTCTTCAGTTGAATGCGACTAGAATAATCTTGAATCATACGACAAATACAGAGAGGAGAAAGTGATAGTGATTATGGCTAGGGATGAAAGGATAAAATTCCTTGCCAAGCCTGAAATTTCTAGGACTGAGATATGAATCATATCATTTGACAATTCTTGTCTTCTATGCTCGATGCAATCTTTAAGTCTATCGAAGAAGAGAAAAAAACAACTATGTGCGACATTGAGAACCTGATCATAAATGAACATAGCCGAGTCTGACCAGGTTGTAGAGCTCAACCATACAGAGCCTCAAGGGACAAACATAACCTTTTCTTTATTGTTGATGTTTGAGGCAACATCATGAGACATTCTCCCTAGAGGGTCCTATGTGGACTAGTAGGGGGGAATGTAGACTTCATCCTGACATTCCTCAGATGGTCATATGAAGGAACCAAGACATTAGTTTCACAAGGAAACCTTGATAAGTCTTGTAAGACATTGGTTCCATGAGGGAACCTTGATATGTCTTAGACATTTTTTTCATGAGCGAACCTCGATATGTTGAGTATGGTCTAAGATGACTTATCATGATCGACATTTTTTTGTGGGAAGAGACATCCATGATTGCATTGTATGTTCAGAACAAAATTCCTTATAAGAATTTAAGGAACATGGCTCCCGAGGAGGCCTTCACCAAATTGAAATCATGAGATTGGACACTTCAGGATATTTGGATGTCTAGTATACATTCATATACCCAGGGAGAAAAGGATCAAGCTATACCCTTCAGGAAGAAAGGGTACATTTGTGGGGTACAATGAGTCTTAGAAGGCATATCTGATCTACATCCCTGGTCAGAGACAGATTGAGGTGAGAAAATATGTTACCTTTGAGGAGGAGGTATCCTTTAAGAGATCTAGAGGATCTCACACAGATATTGATCAAATTGATCCAATTGATCCCATTTATCCTGTAGCTCCAATTGATGTTCCCAGAGATATTGTAGTAGGTCAAAAGAGACCTACATGGGCTCGTCAGACTCTCTAGGAGGTAGAAGGATATGCATATCCTTGTGATACCTTCTGAGTGAGAAATAAACCTTAGAGATATTCATGCTATGCCACAACTATGAGCCACATCATTCATTTTGAGACTTCATGTTATGAGGAGGAAACTAGTCATCCAGTATGGAGAGATGTCATGATGGAGGAGCATCAATCAATCATGAAGAATGATGTGTGGGATATTGTTTCAACACCTCAGGGAAAGTTTCCAGTGACTTCCAAATGGATGTACAAGATCAAACACATAGTTGATGGAAGCATCGAGAGGCACAAAATGAGATTTGTTGCTAGAGGATTCTCTCAGGTGGAGGAAATAGATTATGAGGAGACATTTTATCCTGTTTCTTGATACACTTCCATCTGGATGATTATTTCCCTTGCAACATCCATGGGTTATGTTATCACTCCGTAAATCTATTCGGCTAATAAAAAAATGACGAAGATAACTTTTTCAACCAACTTTGAGATCCAAAACTAGCCTTTCAGATTTCGAGAGGGCTCTCTCGGAAATGGTGTAGTCTCCACATAGGATATGACTTTGAAAACAATGGCTAGATTTAACACCTATGATATAATGGGTTCTGGTTATATTGGTGTAGGAAAGTAAGACTTGGGATATGGGGTCAATCTGAGGAAAAGACAAGACAAATGACTCAGTGACTGGACTCGAGAGGATAAGGCTAGGAAAACAACAAACTTTAGTGTAAAATCGTAATGTGTGGCAGGATAAAATACAGGAAGTAACTCAGAGCATCGTTGTGGGAGAATTCAGATTTAGCTTTAGAAGAAAACGTTTTGTCTAAATGGCACGAACAAGGGGCGTTGTACAGAGATCCGCAGGTTCAAAAATTTGTTCTGAAATAGACAGAAAAAGATATGAATAAAATATGATAGGAAGCACATACGTAAAGAGATAAAAAAAAATACATCCAACTTCTACAACTAGAATCTTTTCATCAAGTTACAAGACCTTTGCATTAAATTCTGGTCAAAACTCAGATTACATACAATAGTTGTTGTCTACTAAATTTTCCAACCAGCCTGGCTTACATCGAAAAGATGAAATATATAAACGACGGTGCCACATGGGATACCCTGCCTCCTAACTGCTAACCCTAAACTAGGAAAACTGAGCAGGATGCGTCGAAGATTCTTCGCATGGTGATTTCCAAAAATAGACAATAATCACATCTATTCACTCGAGACAGTTTGCAGGTTTGCCATGGGAATCTGATCATCGATCAGGCTTCGATACGGAGAAAGATGTGTCATTGTATCACTTTGATCCAATGTCCCAGTGAACAGGTGTTTTTCAGGAGCTTGATGTCTTCTATAACGGCTCTAATTTTTGTTATGCACTCATTTGCTAGAGGAGAGTGTGAAACAAGTGGTTGTTTGATTGTCACGGCTATTATCAAAAAGGTATATTGCTTTGGGGAAACGTGCCCCTCAAAACTGTCAAGATTTGTCTTATGCTTATCGGATGTAGAAACGAACATCTGTTAAACTTTCTTTTCCAGTGCGTTGGCAAGAGCCACATGGGATTCCTTCTCGCCCGCTTCGCCTTCTCTGGGATTCTCTGTATGCCTTTCTTCCACCAGTATTTGTGCTTCTCACAGCTATAAAATGGTGTCATGTGCCTCTCTAAGCTGCCTTTTCAACCATGCCATGTTCCCTTCATGAGGCAGACCTATCGGCCCTTGGACCGAGATCCGCTCACAGGATCGTTCTCTATCCCCTTGAGCCGAAGTGGCTCCTTTCGATTCCTCGCTGGAATCTGCAATTTATCGATCCACAGGTCCTTTTTGTAGCTCGAAATCACACGAGTTCGCGAGTCGTGACTCCCGACTCTTCCTCTCCAATCTCGCGATACCCGAGATTGCGAAATGGGTATAACCCTTATTTCGTCAGTTCCCTCTACGCATGACCACCGCCTAAGCTTCACGCAAGCTCCTCTCGCTACTCGGCACTTTGCATGTTTCAACGTCCAACCTTGGCACCTTCCTTTCACGAATACCTGAGACGGGAGAGGTCAACGGGTGTTGATTTCCTTACTAGGTGATGTGTGTTCGCCTGTCTATTTTCCCGGGCCCACCTTGTGGTTTTACCATGTGTCCGCACTCGTGCCTCGGCTCTCGGCACTTCGTGAATTCAGATGTCGAAAGCAACTCCTTTCAACCTCCGAACCCCCAAAGGCATGAAACATGATGGGGTTCCTGATCTAATGGTCCTCCCTTGACCTGGATCCTACGGCTGTCCTCGCTCCTCGCGATTTTTCCACTCGTGACTTGGAGCACCCAACTCTTGGGCTCTCACCCTGCAAATCTCTGAGTTCGCAAGATCCCTATATCACTGCCACCTGTTCTCCTCTGATGGACGGTCCTGATATTCTCGTGAATTCACCACTCCCGAAGTTGAAGAACTTCTCTTTCTGACCTATGATGTTCGAATCCCCGATACGGGTGATCTCACGACACGTGTCATCCTTCTAACAGACGGCTTAGATTCTTTCGCGGTTTCACGACTTCACCTTTCAAAACCTCGCGAATCTAGATACAAAGGTTTTAAACCGTAACTCCCTTGCTCCTCTGCACGATCCGATCACTTTCGGGATGTTGCGAATTCTCCACGGAGAATTCCGACCGTCCAATGTCTCCTTAACACCTCCTGTGAAATGAACAAGTACGCTTTCACAAAACTTATCCACCAGCAAACAATGTCGCTACGCCTCCTTCTGACACTTCAAGGCACTAGCCCTCTTGAGATTTTCTTCGACAGCTTCGAAGATCCTATACCTCATGATCTTGATTGAAAAATACTCAAGTCCTTTGGGTAAAATTCCTGCACGCACTCCTTGCGGAAATTCTGCAAATACTTCCAAGTATTTGAACCTCTTCGACTCTGCACTCTCCCTGTGACAACAATCTTTCAACATTTTCACTCAGGTTGCAAACACTGAGACTTCACTCGGGTTGCGCACTCCTTGCACAGCTCCTGTGCTTAACTTGCACTTCTGCGAGAATGAGAACAATGTTATCCCTCCTAAGCTTTCAAAGATGAACTCTGACTTCTGTCAACGCACACCTTGCGAACAATTTCACTGCACTCCTTGTAGGAAACCTCTTTATCAGACAGAGAAACAATTGAAACTCATTCTTTACTCTCCCTCTCTTCAGATTTCAGACATTCAACATGAAATCATACATTCATGCATCAAAGAAAATGCATAACAGAGAGTAAACAAGCGTATATCAATCAGCATGTACAACACAGAAAGCAATTGAACACCATGAGTCTGAACTAAAAATCTTTGTATTAATCCAAAACTTCTGTACATGGGTTTTTACTCTACACATCTCTATGCTTCTTCTTCTCGATGCTCTCTTGATTGATTTTGCTTCTAATGTTACAATGATACAAGTGAGGGTGTCTATATCTGTTTTCCCTCCGGATCCTGAAACTGTCTAATCTAAGAATTCAAAGCTACCTACTTACATTTACTAGCATAAATGCCTCTTAGTCCTTCAGAAGAGAGTGGGACGCTAAAGGTTTGATTACAATATACAAGTACTCTCTTTCTTAATTGTTTCATTTACATTTGACGTATCAAACTTCAAAACATTTCAAACAATTTATCATGTACCAAAATGCATTGTCGTTTTGCCCCACGCTCGCTTGTTGTTGGCGATGCTCCTGCATCATACTCCCTTGCTTGAAAATTTTCATGGGCTCCTATCCATGAGCTCTCGCATGGTCTGTCCATGCTTCTGGATCTCTGCTTCATTCTCCCAGCTGGCATATTCAACTGGATTTCCCTTCCACTTGACCAAGTATTTAAAATATTCCTTTCTTCTGGTCCTTTTTCTAACTCTTTTGTCCAGTATGCTTTCCATCTGTGGCTTCTCTACAAATGGAATATGTTTAGTCCACTAAACCTATGGTTTCTCATCACATGTTCCTTCTTCCTCAACTTTGTATGGGTACAAATCTGAGACATTGAATATCGAAGAAATTTCGATCCCATCGGGTAATTCAATCTCATAAGCATTTGCCCCAAATTTCTTCAAGACCTTACATGGTCCAATATTCTTCATCTTCAGTTTGTTATATGTCCCTTTCGGAAACCTTTCCTTTCTCAAATGTGCCAGAATCAAATCACCAACCTCAAATTGAAGTTGTCTCCTATGTTGATCTTCTCTACGCTTATACTCTTGGCTCAAGTTCTGCAATCGCTCCTTCACCTGGCTATGAAGTTGCTTCATCGCTTCTGTGAAATCCTCTGCACTAGCACTCCTAGTTGCATTATGTTCTGAATCTCTCAATTCTGAAACTCCTCTTGGCTGCATCCCGTAAACAATCTGGAATGGACTCTACCATGTGCTTCTGTTGATTGAATCATTATAAGAAAATTCTGTCTGTGGAAGAATATTATCCCACTGACTGTGGTGTTCTGTAACCAATCTCCTCAACAAGTCTCCCAAACTTTTGTTCACAACTTATGTCTGTCCATCTGTTTGAGGATGATAACATGAACTGAATGACAAGTTTGTTCCCATCTTTTTCCATAAGGTTCTCTAGAAGTGTCCCACGAACTTGGTGTCTCGATTCGAAACTATGCTCCTTGGTAAGCCATGAAGTCAAATAACCTCTTTGAAAAACAGATTCGCAATGTGAGTTGCATCACTGGTTTTCTGACATGGTATGAAGTGTGCCATTTTAGAAAATCTATCTACCACCACAAAGATCGAGTCAAAACCTCTTTGTGTTCTTGGAAGCCCCAATATGAAGTCCATGCTTACTACATCCCACAACCTCTCAGGTATGGGTAACGGTTGATATAAGCCTGCATTCTGCCTCTTCCCTTTTGAATGCTGACAAATTCTGCATCTGTCCATGAATCTTTTGACCTCTGCTCTCATTCCTGGCCAAAAATATGACTTTTTTAACTTTGAGAACATCTTGTCATGACCGAAATGTTTGGCCAATCCTCCACTATGTTTCTCCTTCAGAAAATTCTTCCTCATGGAGCATTTTGGAATACAAAGTTGATTACCCTTAAACAATAATCCTTCCTGGATCATGTATTATGTCCATTGACTCCTATCCTTGAGAATTGGATTCTCAGCTGCTTCATACACCTCTTTAAAATCTGGATCATCTCTGTACATGTCCCTGAGATCATCAAAACCCAGTGTTTTGATTTTGAACTCCTGCAACAACAAACATTCCCTGCTCAAAGAATCAACAACTTTGTTAGCAGATCCAAAAATATGCTTAGTTACAAAAGTAAAGTTCTGCATGTATTCAACCCATTTAACATGTCTTTGATTGAACTTCTCCTGTTGAGTCACAAATTGCAAAGCATGATTGTCACTGTATAAGACAAACTCCTTAGGAATCAAGTAGTGTCTCCACTTCTTCAATGCCTGGATAATAGCATAGAATGCCTTGTCATACATGGAGTATTTCACGTTTGCTTCATTTAGCTTCTCACTGAAGTATGCTATCGGCCTGTCTTCTTGGCTCAATACTACCCCTATTGCAAATCCACTTGCATCACATTTTACTTGAAATGTCTTTTTGAAATCCGGCAACACCAAAATTGGTTGTTCCGTGATTTTCCTTTTCAACAAATTAAAACTTTTCTCAGCCTCTTCTGTCCAGTCAAAAGACTTGTGTCTCTTCTTCACTGTGTCCATCATCGGTGCACTAATTCCACTGAAATTCCTGATGAACTTTTGGTAGAAACTAACCAATCCATGAAAACTTCGAACCTCAAATATACTCTTCGGTGATGGCCAATTCTTAATTACCTCCACCTTATCTGGATCCATCCTCAACTTATCTGCAGAAATAACAAACCCCAAATAAATGAGCTCTGTCTTCATGAATGAGGATTTCTTCATGTTTATCAGAAGATTTTCTTGTTGTAGCCTCTTCATCACTGTAGCCAAATGTTTCAAATGCTCTACCTTTGTTTTACTGAAAAACAGTATGTCATCAAGATACACAATGACAAATTTTTCGATGAACTCTTTCAGGAATTCATTCATCAATCTCATGAAGGTACTTGGCGCGTTGGTTAAGCCAAACGACATAACAAGAAATTCATACAACCCTTTGTTAGTCTTGAAGGCTGTCTTCCATTCATCACCTTCTCTCATACGAATCTGGTGATATCCACTTTTCAAATCAATCTTTGAAAAAAATTTGGCTCCACTCAAACAATCCATCAAATCATCCATCCTTGGCAATGGAAATTTGTACCTGATGGTTATCTTGTTGATCACTCTTGAGTCAGTACACATCTTCCAGCCTCCATATTTCTTCAGACTGAGCATTGTCGGAACAACACATGGACTCAAGCTTTCTCTAACCAACCCTTTGTCCATTAAATCCTGAACCTGTCTTTTGACTTCTTGATTCTCTTGTGGCATCAATCTATACGCTGCTTTGTTTGGTAAACTAGCTCCAGGTATGAGATCAATATGATGAATCACACTTTTGATTGGTGGCAAAGAATGAGGTAGTTTGTCCACTACTATGTCAACAAACTCTTCTAACAATTCATGAACCTCTTCCAGTCATCTACCCTTGTACTGGTTAAATCAATCTTAGGCCTCTTGACCACAATGAATTGTGGTTCCTCCTTCTTCTTAACCTCTATAAGAAGTTCCTTCCCACTCATGAGAAGTACAGTGTTTCTTGCTTCAGGTTTCACCTCCTTATCTTTAATTGGAAGCAACATGTGAGTTCTCCCATTCTTCTCTAGGGTGTATGTGTTCTTCCTGCCATCATGAATCACATTTCTGTCATATTGACACGGTCTACCCAACAATAGATGAAAAACATCCATGGGAATAACATCACAGAGTATTTCATCTTTATACCCTCCTATTTTAAATTCAACTAAACATTGTTTAGTGACATTTACTTGATGTCCTTTCTGTAGCCACGGAAATCTGTATGGGCTCGGATGTTCAATAGTCTCCAGCTCCAACTTTTCTACCATCTCTATAGAAATGAGATTATATGTGCTACCACTGTCCACGATGACTTTGCATGGCCAATATTTGGTCTTGCAAGCGGTCCGAAAAAGTATGTTCCTTTGGAACGAGCTCTCCACCTCCTTCTCTGGTGTTAAGAGAAATTTTCGCATCATCAGTGATCTTTCGCCTTCAGCATCTTCTGCCTCAACATTCCGCCTCTGTGCTTCGGTAATGTGAGTCTCACCACCTTATTTATTTTTGTTTGGACACTCATAAGATTTATGTTCGACCTTTCCACATGTGAAGCATTTCACCACTCCACCTCTTCCTCTTCCTCTACCTATGGTACGAGGAAAAATGTTCCCATCAACATACTAACCCCTCTGTTCGGTATGCTTCCCTCTCTGTGAGATTCCACCTCTCTCAGTCTGAGTCTGAGGTTTCTTCCACTCTTCCTTGGATTTATGATTTCTATCCCGGGCAACTGATTTTCCTCTGGGCTGACTTTTGCCTCGGCCTCTTTGACCCTGCTTTCGGCTCAGCTTCTCCTTAGCCTTTAGAGCCATATGGTAAGCATATTCCACCGTTCGGATGGTCATCATGCTCATATCATCCTGAATGTGGTATCTCAGACCATTCATATATCTGGAAACCTTTTCATCATTGCTTTCCCGATGACTTGCTCTGATGTTCAGCCTGTAGAATTTTTCAGTGTACTCCTTCACTGTCATCAGCTTTTGTCTCAAATTTTGCATTCTTCAAAACAAAGTAATCTGGTAATCCTTGGGAATGAATTTCGCCTTCATATTCATGATCATCCTATCCCAACTCTTGATTTTTTTCTTTCCTTTCCAGCGTCTGTTAGCTTGTAGCTCATCCCACCAAAATGTTGCATGTCCTTTTAATCTTGTGACAACATGTTTGACCTTTTTGTCCTCCTCGACATCTTCATAGTCAAAATATGTGTCCAGAGATCTAATCCAGTCTAGAAGCTCTTCAACATCCAAGTTTCCTTCATATACTGGAATATCCATTTTTACTCTAGCGCCCATTCTTGCAACAGCCTAATCAGGCGTTCATTTGCTGCATCTTCTGTTGTGACTTCTTCTCCTTCATGTCCAACTTCATTTTCACTTTCACAATCATTGACATCTCTAGCACCAGTTGTGCACCTCTACTTTATTTCCATGTCCACAACTATGGCACATAGGTCATGCATATCTCTTTCCATGGCTAGATTTTGCATCTGCCTACCCCTTCTTTCTGGCATTTCCCTATCCTCTGGAGGATCGATTGTTTGTCTATCCCTTCTTCTCGGCGACATGGCTGAGATTTTCTTTCTCGCTTTCCCTGTCTGAAATATACAAACAGAGTCAAGATCCGATACCAAAACTAACACAGACCTATCAGCCCTCGGACCGAGATCCACTCACAGGATCGTTCTCTATCCCCTTGAGCCAAAGCGGCTCCTTTCGATTCCTCGCTGGAATCTGCAATTTATCGATCCATAGGTCCTTTTTGCAGCTTGAAATCTTGTGAGTTCACGAGTCATGACTCCCGACTCTTCCTCTCCAATCTCGTGATACCCAAGATCGTGAAATGGGTATAGCCCTTCTTTCGTCAGTGCCCTCTACGCGTGACCACTGTATAAGCTTCACGCAAGCTCCTCTCACTACTTGGCACTTCACATGTTTCAACGTCCAACCTTGGCACCTTCCTTTCACGAATACCTGAGACACAAGAGTTCAACAGGTGTTGACTTCCTTACTAGGTGACGTGTGTCCGCCTGTCTATTTTCCCGGGCCTACCTTGTGGTTTTGCCACGTGTCCCGCACTCATGCCTCGGATCTCGACACTTCACAACTTCTGTTGTCGAAAGAAACTCCTTTCAACCTATCAATCCCCGAATGCACAGAATGCGATGCGATTCCTAATCCAACGGTCTTCCCTTGACCTAGATCCTATGGTTGTCCTCGCTCCTCACGATTTCGCCACTCGCGACTTGGAGCACCCAACTCTTGTGCTCTCACCCTGCGAATCTCCGAGTTCACGAGATCCATAAATCTCTTCCACCTGTCCTCCTCTTATGGATGGTCCCGATCTTCTCATGACTTCACCACTCATGAATTTGAAGAACTTCTCGTTCTGACCTCCGATGTCTGAATCCCCGATACAGGTGATCTCACGACACGTGTCCTCTTTCTAACAGACGGCTTAGATTCTTTCACGGTTTCGTGACTTCGCCTTTCGCAACCTCGCGAATATAGATGCAAAGGTTTTAAATCGTAACTCCCTTGCTCCTCTGCACAATCCGAGGGATTTCGAGACTTCGCAAATTCTCCACGGAGAATTCCGACCATCCAATGCCTCCTTAACAACTCCTACGAAATGAACAAGTACGCTTTCATAAAACTTACCCACCAACAAACAATGTCACTGTGCCTCCTTCCGACACTTCAAGGCACTAGCCCTCTTGAGATTTTCTTTGAAAACTTCGAAGATCCTATCCCTCCTGAGCTTGATTGAAAAATCCTCAAGTCCTTTGGGTAAAATTCCTGCACGCACTCCTTGCGGCAATTCTACAAATACTTCCAAGTATTTTAACCTCTTAGATTCTACGCACTCCCTACGACAATAGTCTTTCAACAGTTTTGCTCAGGTTGCAAACACTGAGACTTCACTCAGTCTGCGCACTCCTTGCACGGCTGCGAGAATGAGAACAATGTTATCCCTCCTGAGCTTTCAAAGACGAACTCTAACTTCTGTCAACACACACCTTGCAGATAATTTCACTGCACTCCTTGCAGGAAACCTCTTGCTCAGACAGAGAAACAATTGAATCTCATTCTTTACTCTCCCTGTCTTCATATTTCAGACATTCAACATGAAATCATACATTCACGCATCAAAGAAAATGCATAAAAGAGAGTAAACAAGCGTATATCAATCAATATGTACAACAAAGAAAACAATTAAACACCATGAGTCTGAACTAAAAATCTTTTTATTAATCCAGAACTTTTGTACGTGGGTTTTTGCTCTACACAACTCTCTGCTTCTTCTTCTCTATGCTCTCTTGATTGATTTTGCTGCTAATGTTACAATGATACAAGTGAGCTTGTCTATATTCGTTTTCCCTCCGGCTCCTAAAACTGTCTAATCTAAGAATTCAAAGCTACCTACTTACATTTACTAGCATAAATGCCTCTTAGTTCTTCAGACAAGAGTGGGACGCTCAAGGTCTGATTACAATCTTTAAGTACGCTCTTTCTTAATTGTTTCATTTACGTTTGACTTAACAAACTTCAAAACATTTCAAGCAATTTATCATGTGCCAAAATGCATTGGCGTTTTTCCCCATGCTTGCTTGTTGCTGGCGATGCTCCTGCATCACTTCATGACCCTGTACTGCTGATGCTTCTGTAGTGTTTGTCGCTAGCTGCCACCTCAATTCCATGATTTTGTGATAGAGTTCAGTGATAGCAAGATTTGCCTGCTTCAGTTGCTGAGATGGCTCTTGATCATTCGCTCCTATGATATCTGCTCTCCTTGTCTTGCTCTTGTTTTTGCAGCTCGATCCTCTATAAGGTTCTAGCCAGATGGCGTGCATGAGTAGTTAGTTAGCTACCAATCTAGCTCGTGGCTCTTCTAAAACTCACGCTTCCATGGTCTCCTTGTTCTTCCTCGGCCTACCCATTCTCTGAGGCATTTGTTGTTGGGGAGAGGGGGCTCCCACTATCTTCCCTTTCTGTTTGTATCCCTTCACTTTGGATTCTACGTGGTTTGATCCAGTATTCTCTGTGGGTAAAATAATATCTCCTTTCACATCTTTGGAGATGCCCGCCGCAGGTGATAACGACTCCCAGTCTTTTTGTAATGACCCTTTACTTATTAATGTGAATAATTTCATAAATAATCCTAAAAAATAGCTAAATTATAATTAATTATTATATAACCTTAATTAATTATATGTTATTAATTAATTATTTTTTATTATGATTAGCGGAAGTATGATTAACTCTTTAATTAAGGGTTAATGAATGATTAATTATTAAGTGAGTCATTAATTGATTAAGTATTAAATTAATGGTTAGTGATTAATTGATTATTAATTAAGTAATTGATTAATTRTGTATTAAACAAATGGGGGAAAATAAAATATAAGGTTAAATGGGGTTACGTATCCCATAAGGGATAACGTAACCCATACGTAAAAATGAACATTAAATAAAGGATAAGACCATTAATAAGAAATAAATGAACAGATAAGGCATTAATCAATGGATAAGGTGTTTGGTGGGGAGTAAAGGTGCGAGGGAGGTGAAGGAGGCATAAGGGAGGAGAAGGATTATGGAGAGGGGGATTTTTTTTCATTCATGCATTCCACGGGAGAGGAGATTTTGGGAGCATTGGGATAGAGTTAGTTAACAGTGGGATTTACAGTGCACCGGGGCTGAGGGGTTTTGGGCTCGGAGGGCTAGGACATCCATTGATGTCCTAGGGCTAGGCGTACTAGTCGGTAGGGTGGCTGGTTTTGGGGTGTCTTCAGGAGCAAGCTTGCTGTGGATAGGTTGAAGCGAAGGGAGCGACAGAATCAGAGTGAGGTATTTAAATTGTTATGTAAATTATGCAAATTGTTATGTAAACTGTTATTTTATTTATTGAAATATGGGAGTGAATATGCTAGATTAAATAAAAATTTAGTAAATTTCAAATTTACTGTTCTGTTTTATTTTTCTGGTAG